>JAOWBF010003549.1:0-11622 GCA_028566175.1 Vinca major
TGACAGCACAACGTAAAATTGACTACAGATAGATTTGATTTTCTTGTGTGGTTTATAGCAAGTAGGAAACAAAAGGTATGGAAGACCACAGGGTTTTATGCGACTTTATGCCTTAAAATCACGTAGAGATACGACTGATTTATTCTCTAAAGTTAGGAGCTTTTCGCCAAGAGATTGAGTCTAGCTTACATTCGGGAATTCTACCATTAACCAAGTTGAGACTTAATATAAAGAGATCATTCATTAGTCCATAAAAGGAGTAGACTGGATTAGAGCTATATTAGTTCATTCATTCCATATATTATCTTCATATAAATTGCATATTTACTTTATTTTGATTTGTCATTCATTTGTAGTTATTTTTAGTCAATTAAATACATCTCTATTTTGGTTTAGTTTGAGTTATAAGTAATATAATTTTCAAGTTAGATAATCAATCTTCGTTGGACAACCTTATACTTGTCACTTTATTATTTGTTGATGTTTGTGCATTTACAAATCCATCAGCAATTTTTGACGCTTCACATTCTCCTAATTGACGGAAATTTTGAGGAGTCCGAGAAGGATATTCTAGGGTTGGTAACAAACTAGTTTTATGGCCCATTATATTTTCAATTATTATCAGTTCATCGCCCAAGAACCGTAAATTAAATCTACCTGAGGACAATACAATATCATTCCCAAATACTATTTCTATCATAGGGTTGGGTTGAGACTGTTTACCTCTATGAGTGGGTCTCTTGGGTGTCATTATAATACTTCACCGACGGTGATGCTTAAATAACCATAGCTAACTTTGAAACCAAAAGCCTTAATGAACTGCGTCTTTAAGTTTCTGGGGGTCCAGGATATAGTCACAGATCCTTAAAGGTGAAAGCAAATATAATATAGAAGTCAGAATTACACACTTTGCCAGAGAAGAAGAACAATACAAAGAAATAGCAAAGAAGGAATTTTTTGGAAGGTAAATTACTTATTGTTTAGGCCTACCTATTTATAGGGATATGAAAAGTAATCTCAACACGATTATTTATTATACATGCGGATGTTATATATTGTCAAAAGATGAAACGATTCATTTTTAAGAAGTCATAGACAAATACTTTTCACAAAAGAGACCTCCATGTATTTTTATAATTCACTAATCTCAGGGTTAACGGAAGTCATATATGGTACAACAACAATTCCCGAACTCGTTTGACAATATTTCTTGAGTATCTTCCTTGTACTTTCCAAAGAGGTTATCTGAAAAATATATGGCAAGCTATGGAAATATACCCAGCCCTTTTCCCGAAGTCAAAAATGTCTTCTGGATTTTTGATCTCTTGCCTTTACTTATAGTGGTTTTGAAATAATCTTTGAGAGTATATAACCTAGGGGATTGTGAATTAGGTTCTTAAAATCTTTTTAAGTTTTTCTAAAATTTCTTTTGCCTAAGTGATCACCTTAACAACAAGTATGTTGTTTAAGCAAATAAGGTGATTCAATAATGATCAATACAATTTAGATGACTAAGTGAAGCAATGGTATGAAGAAAGGAAGCATGTGATAGTTTCTATTCTAACCACATATATTCATATAATCAACTACTATAAAATTTGACTTCTCATGGGACTGCGTTTCCCTTGACCTTATTTGAGTATAAAACTTATGATAAGTGTAGTCCTAATTGATAACTACAATATTCTTTGAATTTTATCTACTACAAATATACCAAGTACTATTTACTACTTTGATTCATTCAGATTACTTGCATTCTAGACATTGAGTTCTCTTCTCTGCGTCTCTTTCTCTCTCGAGACATCAGAGAGTGGTTGGGAACATCCCACCACCCTTTGATTGTTTCTTGTCTTGCAAGTCTCCTACTTCCTCCTCCTCAAGGTCACCTAGCTTTCGTTGAGAGTGGAGTCCGTAGGTTTGAACCCGTTTGTCTGGTAGGCATGAGTTATCCTAATACAAGTTTATCAAATTTATGATGACCTGTCACCACCGGGTCACACAGTTAACCTTTATGCCCATAATTTATTAGTTATGCAACATATAAATCTGTTGAATCTTTAGTTAAATATGCAATAGAGATGCTCCGAAACTTCTATTAAATTTTATTTAATGATATTTAATTTTCCTATAAAAAAGGAATAAAGAAGCGTCCACATTTATTCATACAATTTATTTATTTTCTTCTTAGAGCATCATATATTACAACTATCATTGACACATTGACACTAATAAAATTCACTTTAAATTACGCTGCAGATTCCGACACTTTACATTTATTCATAATAAAACACAATAAGTACTACAGGATCGATCTTGTAATGATGATTCAAGAGTGGTGAGCTTCAATGTCCTCAACCAGGTGAACTAAAAAGTTGATCACATTTCCAGGATGTGGTGAGTCCTCCTTAATCTTCTCATACTCCACTGTCCATGTTACCAACCTGTCTGAACCACTTTTGTCAACATGATAAATTACAGTCATTGATTTGTATATTTCCAGTATATCTCCTTCAATCACCTTCAATCTCATTGATTGTTTCTCCTCATCGATATCTTCAATGATTTCTGTTACCACACATTTCTTGCCATCTGGAGGAAAAACAAATTAAAACTAAGCAGAAAAAAGAATTCTTTTCCATAAAATATTATAGAATTTTATTTATTATTTTTATAGAAAATATTTTGTTATTGTGCGTAGTTAAATATTTTTTCTTCCAATGTAAAACTATAAGTTCTTCGTTCAACAATATAAGTAATTTTTGTCTCGTGGACAAGAATTCATGATTGTGAAAGAAATATAAATAAATAAATATGCAGAGAGGAGAAAAAGTTGAAAAAAACACAATATATAAATACCAATTGAAAAAAAGTGTAAAATGACTAAAATAAAATAGAGAGATTTACACAATCTGGAACTAGATTAGTACATGTTCAGTGACGGACCTATGTGTAAACCAGGCTCCAATATTTTTAAACCAAGGTATTTTTAATGTTTAAAATTTTTACTTACTCACACACTTTATTAAAATTTTGTTTTGGCCCCTCCCAAAATTTTAAAATTATTTTATTTTAACCTCTCAAAGTATAATGACCCCTAACTTCACATTCTGAGTCCGTAATCATTCTTCACTGATTGGGTTTTTAATATATAATTTTAAAGATTTTAAACTTTTTGTAGATCGTATCACTTTTAATGCCCATAATACACTGCCTAAACATGTAAATATACATCCTCTGCGGGTAACAGATTTTTTTTTTTTTTTTTTTTACTTAAGATTACCAAGTAGTATTAAAGTATAATGTTGTAATTACAATAATTATGTTCTCCAAAAAGGATAATTAAAACTACATGAAGAGCAGATGAACAAGCTTAAATTAGGCTTACCAAGGGTATAGTTCCAGAAGATCTTGGAACCAAATTTTCCCAGTTCACCTTCAAGAAGATTGAAACCATGTATCTTTTCAGGACTCATTTTGGAAATCTCATGAGGTCTTTGTTTAAAGATATCATGGAAGACATCTCCACCAGCCTTAATCTCTGTTTGGCCAATCATTTTCCCCTTCAGACCCATCTTTTCTCCGTAATTTGAACCGAAATCTGTAAGAACAATGATATATGAGAAAACTAGTTTTTAGCCCTTTATATAGTGAGAATGATGAGCAATGATTAATAGGTAGATATCTGACTTGGCTTAACACGAATATGGACCACTAATTAGAAATTTTATCTAAAGATATGATTTATTGCGCCCTCTCCTTTTGTTTAGTGGCATGATATGGCATCTGACAACAAAGCGCATCTCGGGCGGTAGGACACTTCCTCTCCAACCGATAAGTTAATAAGGAGGGAAAGTGAAGAACCACTATTAATCTTTCTGGGGATGGAGAGAGAGAGAGGGAGAGACAGTATGATATATCGGAAGATCACTACAAGAAAATTGATTATTTGCCAGGGAAAAAACGCTTTCGGTCATAATAACATGCAACGGTTACACTGCGCTTTTCATGCTGAAGCAAGGAACTGTAACCCTAAGGGCTAATGTAACCAATCTTATTTTGATGATAACAAACCATTGATAGTTCTAATGTTTATGTGGGCATGTTCTTAATGATCAGATCCTTAGCACTCTCACCGACATTGATGAAAATGGTAAGTTAACTCCTTGTGTACATCAAGTCAACATTCTACACACAAGGAAGCCACACTTTGCAAGACTCCATATTACATACTTGAAGTCAGTCCACATGCTATGGAAGTATTTGCAAAGTCAAGAAGAAGGAAGATCAACAAAGTTAAGAGCTACTCAATCCAACAAGTGAAGAATCAAGTTGCATGCTCCTTAACAAGAAGTGACAAGTCCAATGCTATACAGCCTCAAGATTGCTATAGGACTTCAACACTCCAAGAAAATGTTGATCAAAGGCTTCAAGTCAAAGATCCAAGAAGAATTCAACGTAAAGACTTAAACACTTTAAGAAAATTAGTCTAATGCTTTTAGGTACGTTTGTGTGACTAATATTTCTTTTGACAATACTAGGATTGTAAGTTTAAAGGTCAACCACGTCTATTTTCAAAACCTCATATTTTACTTTCTTCAATTCTTTGAAAATATTTTTGAAAACTTTGTTAAATGTTGGTCGATGCCTAAGTTCTTTAAAATGTGTTTTATATCTTTACAAAACACTTAGGTATAATTTTGAGAACATTTGAAACTTGACTAAGTGGAAAACTCACTTTAGGACTTCATTTTAGTCGACTTAGGCCTAGCCTCGGAATACCAGATGAAGTTTGGTAGACCGACGTGGATGTCCGGTTGACTGCAGTTGTGTTTGTCCTTAGTCAGATTTTGAATGTTCCAAAGCTCCAACAGCTATATCATCTTGGATGACCTTGCTTTAGGTCGGTCGCCTGAGATTTACTTTGTTCGACCAGACAACTTACTTCGGTCGACCAAAATGAGAACATAGGCCTTTAATCTTTACTTCAAAGGATCCTTGGTTGTAATAACATGCAATCTCACGCGGCGGTTTTCAGGCCGAGGCAAGGAACGACACCACAAAAGTCTTTGAAATGCCGGAAGAGGAGAACCTAAGGGGGGTTGAATTAGATTCTCAAACGTTTTCACTTTTCTAATCCAATCTTTACCTAAACAATGATATTGATTAAGCACATAGATGTGAGGTAAAAGAGGAGGAGCTTAGGTGACTAGTATGTTTGATATAGCATATGAAGGAATCAAAAGAAAGATGATAAGAAAAGTGTGAAAAGCTAAGATACCAATAACAATACTATAGCCAAAGATCTTATATGAAAAGTTTGTAAGATCGAATGATGCAAGTCATATGGAAATGACAACAAGATATACAAATCAAGAAAGCTAGCTCAAGAAGAACAACTAACTCTTAGACATATAAGTTCACATAGCACATAAATGATAAAGATATGAACTTGAAAGTAAAGAGCAAGAGTTAGAGAGAGAAAACACAACGATTTAGAGTGGTTCGATCCTCAAAAATCTACATCCACTACCATAGGACATACCCAAGGATTTTGGAAAATTCCACAAGCTTGACTTGAGAGTTCTTAGACGAAAGGACAAAACCAACAAATGGTCTTTTATGTACCAAGCAATCTTTCTAGGGTAAAACCATTAAATGGTCTTTTATGCACCAAGCAACCCTTCTTCAACCTTGGTAACACTTTCTCTAATCTAGCCTACTAAGCTAGGAGGTTTTACGAACACATCACCCATACTTAAATTTTCGGGTTCGCCACTCACTCTAGTTCCTACAATTACAAGAAAGTTCCACCCCACTAAGAAGGCCCAAAATTACTTCTCCCAAAATCAAGCCCTACGAAACACAATCCTTTATAAGAAAGATTTGCTTGAAAAAATGAGACTTTACAGTTTAGTTTAAGAAAAAAAATCCTTAATGGATTAGATAGCTAGAATTGAAAGCTTTAAGCAATTTGAAAATAGAAGAGTATGTATATGAAGCTCTTACTAAAAAATGATGTATTTTGATAAAGATAGAAAAAAATTGAACTCTTCAAAGTGTTTGAATTCTTGTTTAAAGTGTATATATCAAATGCCCTCTTATAGCTTTGTTGGTAATAAAACAATCAGCCTTAGAGACTTTTATAAAGCCCAAAAACACCGAGCAATAAAAGTTGCAACGACTATATTTTGCTTGTGACAAGACATCTACGGTAGACCGACATGGCTGTTAGGTTAACTATAAAAGTAGGTCCGGTTGTCCGGAGCAAGAGCTCGGTTGACCAACCTAAAACAAAGGTTGACCGTTCAAACAAGATGTTGGAGTCTTAGAGTATCCAAAATTGACTAATTGCAAATTCACACTCCGGTCAACCTAGCAACACAAGTCGGTCGACCGACCTTCATCAGGTCGTACGAGCTCTAGGCCCAGTCGATCTAGGTGAAGGTCCAAAGTGGATTTTCGACTAAGTCACATTTCTCATGTTTTCTAACTCATTCCCAAACAGTTTTTCAAAATATTTTCAAACTTGTTTAAGATCATAGGAAAAGATAAACACTATACCATAAAATTTCAAAACCTTTTCAAGATCACATCAAGTAAAGAAAGTGGGTTTTGAAATCATGCAAGAGCTACATATGCTTAAGTTATTGTATTCAAAAATATATTAGTAACAAGGGATGCACCTATGTAGCTTAGGACTAATCTTCAAGGTCTTCAAGTATTCGTGATGTGCTTCACTTGAAACCTTCTTTATCAATCTCTTTATGTGAAATCCTTTTGCAATCTTCTAAGATGTATCACTATAGACTTCATTACTTCAATGGTTAAGAGCTTACTTCTAGATTAACTTCAATTGAGAATGAGTAGCTCTTAACTTCTTGAACTTCCTTCTTTAAACTTCATTGAAACAACTTCCAAGGAATTGTAGTATACAAATCAAGCTTCTACAATTGGATTCATTTTTTGCATAGCTTCTTCAAAAGAGACTTCTAGAGTGATTCTCAATAGTACTCAAGGTATTGCCCAATCTTTTTGTCATACATTTTCTTAAATTCTTCATGATTGTAGGAGGGCACCTTTGAGGTTCATGAGATCTTTCTTTCCATTTTCATCAATGTAGGTGTGAAATATAAATCATATCATCAAAGCACAAGCTCACACAAACATTAGAACTTCTCAATGGATTGTTATCATCAAAACTAGACTAATTGCATTGGCCCTTAAGCCTTACAATCTCCCTTTTTTATGATGACAAAACATTGATGCAAATGAGAATAATAAGAACAAAAGGATAAAGGCAAATAGGCACAAGATACCAAAAGCATGAGATAAGGAGACAATATATTCAATAAAACATATGATCAAGGCAAGTAATTGGTTTGAAAAAGCATACTACTCCCCATCTTTTAAAGAATCCATTATCTGTCTCATTTTGCAAAGTTCGTAGCCTTTTCCTTTGTAAAATACATTTTAATGGCCCATTTGCAGCACTAATCTTTCTCCCCATTTTTGTCAAAATAAAAAGGATTTATCAGAGCGCCAATATGAAAAGCATTATTCTCCTCATTTTGTTAAAAAATAGATCAAAATGAAAAATCATTTATGGATAAGCTTTTTGGTCATCTCTGGATAAAAACATAATCAAAAGTGAGATTTTCCAAAGAGATACAAATAAAGTGGTGAAGAACATTGACAATTGGATTTTATCAAGATTCAATACAAAAGGAAAAGTAAGGACCTTTCTCTAACTTTAATTGAAGTTCACGCGAATGCCTCACTAACATCTCCATCCAGCGATATGCACTTGACTACCTTAGCAGAGGGCTTTCAAAGTATTCGACACACAAGACCTTCAAGCAGCGATAAGCACTTGACTACCTTGGGATAAGAACACTAGATGGACGATGAAACACCACAACAAGGGAACTGACATGTTGATTAGTAACAATGAAAGGAATATCTAAAAAGAAATTCAATTCACAAAGTAACAAAGGAATAAACCTCACAATATTATATCAAGTCTCACTATAATGTGGCCGAAATCTCTCTTTCAATAGAGAAAGATTTCGGCTAGAAACCTCACAAAATAAAGTACTATTTGGATTAGGAACTGAAGCAATCACAAGTATAGTAAAATCCCTAAACTATTACTTGCTATAAACTAAATAACTCTATGGATCACATGTTCTTTATTACTGAACTTGACTAAATAATAAATAAATAAAGATAAAAATATAATTAAATTCTAAGATAGACTTTAGTGTACAAACTTTCTAAAAATGCACTTTAGGCACTTTGAGTGATTGAGCCATGAGTATCATGCTTTAAAGTGATGAGATAGACTTGTCTTGGATGAATAGAATCATGTAAAAGTATCATTGCTTTTTCCTTAGCTTAAACCGCTCGAATCAATGTAGTTAAATCTTGTTTCATTGCCTTCGTTCTAGCTCTTATCATTGGATCTTTAATGTTGATCATTGGTTCACTTGAATGACTTGTCCTAGGCAGTATCTTTGGTGTGCCCTCATCATTCCCTCCCTTTTTAAAAGGATTTCGTCCTCAAATCTTCATAATCTATATCAAAATCAAAGGGGGATAAATCAGAAACATTAAAAGAAGCATGAACTCACACCATACTTACCTCTATGATTAAATTTTATAAACATTGTCATTGATCTTTGAGACAACTTGAAACGGTCCATCTCCTTTTGGGTGCAATTTTGTCTTTCTTGCATTAGGACATCTTTATTTCCTTAGATGCACCCAAACCCAATCTCCAGGCTCAAAAGATATTGCCTTGCGGCCTTTGTTCGCATTCGTAGCATAGGATGCATTCTTCTTGGCAATTTGTTCACTTACTTGTTGATGTATCTTTTGGATAAATTCTGCCCTAGAAAATTGTTTTGCATTTAAATACTCATCAACATGTAAATGAGTTATATCCAAAGGGGTTAGGGATTAAAACCATAAACAATTTCAAAAGGAGAATGATTTGCGGTAGAGTGAATAGTTCGGTTTTAAGAAAATTCAGCAATAGGTAAACACTCCTCCCACATTTTTAAATTCTTTGGAAAAAGTGCCCTTAAACGAACCCCTAAATTTCTATTTGTTACCTTGATTTGGCCATCGGTTTGTCCATGACTTGATGTAGAAAAGAGTAGTTTAGTCCTAAGCTTGCCCACAAAGTCTTCCCAAAGTAGCTCAAGAACTTAACGTCCTGGTAAATTACAATTGTTCTTGGAAGTCCATGAAGCCGAATGACCTCTCTTGAACAATTCAACCATATGACTTGCATAATTTGTTTTTCTACAAAGAATAAAGTGTGACATCATAGAAAATCTATCGACAACAACAAAAATAATATCCATACCTATTTGAGATCTTGGCAATCCATGGAAACATCAATCCAAGGGGCGGTTGGAATAGGCAAAGGCATGTACATATTGTACTCTTGGCCTGTTTTCACTTAAAACAAAGTTCAAAAATATTTCTAACATATCTTTTCATGTGTGGCCAATAAAAGTGTTCACGCAACATATCTAAAGTTTTAACAACCCCAAAGTGTCTCATTAAGCCTCCATAATGTGCTTCCCTAACAAATAATTCACATAATGAGCATGAAGGAAGCCGGTAGAACTTTTGAAAAGATGAAGTACTACATTCTTTATAAATAGATGAAAAATATGAATCATACTCATATAACTCTTTGATATATTCAAAACAAAGCAATTTAGCACTCATGAATGAAATGAAAGTATATATTCTAGACAATGCATCAGCAAGAATATTTTCCTTTCCTTTTTTATAATTGATAACATAACGAAAAGTATCTATGAAAGAAACCCATTTAGCATTTCTTTTATTTAACTTTCCTTGCCCCTTTAGGTATTTAATAGACTCGTGATCCGTGTGTACCACAAATTCCTTAGGCAAAAGATAATACTGCCATGTTTCCAAAGCTCTCACAATTGCTTACAATTCTGTCATAAGTTGGATAATTAAGCGAAGATCCACTTAATTTCTCACTAAAACATGCCAATGTGTGGTTATTTTGTTGTAGGACAGTTGTCTTTTTTTCTTTTCTTTTGAACGAGCTTGAAAAATCAAAATTGTCCTTTTTTGACATAATAACTGGCAGGTTTCATTAATGAAAAGAAAAGTGACGACTTTCGGTGGACGGGGAGCCAACGAGTTCAATCTAACAGCGTAACAACTTGCCCCTTTCAGATAACTGGTATGTCAAGTCGCTCTGCTTTTTCTTCGGATACTGGGTTCGTTTCAATACCTTTTAAACTCACTATTTCATCCCTCTCTTCTTCCAGTCCTTATCAAAGGGGTGAAACAATAAAATACCTATTCCCAATGCATCACATTCAACTTCAAAAGTTAGATCAAAATTAGGCAAAACAAGTATAGGAGAATAAGTAAATATTTAAGCTTATCAAAAGCTTCTTGTTGCAGCTTGTTCCATTTAAATCAACTTCCTTTTTAACAACTTTATATGATGGGGAAGCAACAGTACTAAAATCAAGTACAAACTAGCTCAACCATGGAAAGATCTTACTTGACTTGCATTGGTTGGAGTTGGCCATTCTGCTATTGTTTTTATCCTGGAGGTATAAAAACTTATTCCATTAGAACTCACAATGTATCCAACAAATTTAACACTATTAGTGCAAAAGATACAATTTTCAAGATTTCTATATAAAGATTTGTCCCTTAAAACATTGGAAACAAGCCTAAGATGTTCAACATGCTCTTCTAAATTCTTGCTATAAATAAGTATATCATCAAAATAAACCACAACAAACTTACCTAAAAAGTGACGAAATATATATGGTTCATTAATCTCATGAAAGTACTTGGAGTATTAGTTAATCCAAAAGGCATTACAATCCATTCATATAAGCCATATTTAGTCTTAAAAGCAGTTTTCCATTCATCATATTCTTTCATGCGAATTTGATGATAACCTTGAGTTAAATCTACTTTAGAAAATATCATGGCACCATGCAGCAATTCTTCAATCATATCATCTAAACGAGGAATATGATGTCTATATTTAATTGTTATCTTATTTATAGTGTGACAATCCTTACATAATCTCCAAGTTCCTTCCTTTTTAGGTACCAAAATAACAGGACTAGAACAAAGACTTAGAGATTCCCTCACCTGCTCCTTTACAGGAGTGCATCAACTTGCCTTTCAATCTCTTTTGTTTTCTTGGGATTGGCCATATAAGCGGCCCTATTTGGAATGATGGGTCAGGGAATAAAGTCAAATTGATGCTCAATACCTTGGATAGGAGGTAATCCTTTTGGCAACTCCTTTAGAAAGACGTATTTGAATTCCTGCAAAATATTAGAAACAATACTAGGTAGAGAAGAATCAGTCAAAGAAAATGTACTTAGAGCACAAGTGATCTCGGCTTCATTACAAATAAGCAAAACAATTACTTGTTTTGCTCGAATTGTCCTATCTACCTTACCAATGGTTGTAAATAAACAATCTCTTCTCACTTTTGTAGAATCGGCCTTTTGTCTCTCTTTACTCATGGCTTTTCTCTCATCATTTTTTTCTCTCTTATCTTTTCTTTTTCAAGGGTTGGATCACTCATTTCTT
>JAOWBF010004159.1:0-20064 GCA_028566175.1 Vinca major
AACATCCGCAAGCACTCGCGCGGCATCGACTCGGGCTGCGTGCGCGGCGGCAAGCTCACCGCTCTCGTCGTCGAGGCTGACCCCAAGGGCGGGCCCGTCCAGCAGAGCATCGTCAGCGTCAAGTGCAAAGACTACAAAAACAAAGACAAGGCTGGCGCGAAGAAAAAGGATGTCAAGGGGCAGGCCCAGTTGGAGGAGGAGTACTGATTCGTGCATCTCTAGACGATGCGGCGTCTTTTCGAATCTCTGTCATTTGGTCGTATGGCGTTGGCGGCGCACAAGGGGAAGTGGGTTCGCACACGAATGGATTGGACGCTTAGGGTCCTGGTTTGGTCAAACGACGACGATGGAAAATGCAGCCTGCGTCCATCAAAGGTCGACCGATTGCTTACCTCTTTACCACTGTTCGGAGCAAATCTTGTCCAAAGGCATTTTTATCTGGTCTCTTCATTTTCCTCTTCTCTATTCTCCTTCACTGCTCGATACCTATCCACTTATTCGATATGCTAGCACACATACGGCGGCGGGAAAGCTGTTCATTACAGTACATCTTGATGCCTGTCTATCCGTCGTCTTTTTTAGTCTTCTCGTCTCTTTTCTTTCTGCCTATTCATACCTCGCGGCGAACATGAACAGTTGAAAAGACGACAAGCGGAGGCCCGCAAATTACAGTGAGTGGAATGACACTCGAGCTTCCAGGATAGTCTCGTTGAGTGGAAATGGACAGCAAAAATTCAAACTGTCGGAAAAGGAGGACGCTTGCTCTACCCTGGGTAGAGGTGCAAGCGCGACAGTATCACAACAAGGCCTCTTGTTCATCAACATCTTCCTCAGCGCAAATTTCGAATGCAAAGATGCCCGTGACAGCGGCCGGATGTTCAGATAGAGCAGTTGGGTGGCGCCAGTAAGATGATGGACGAAGAGTATCAGTGTGGTCAGTGAGTTCCTCTTGTAGTCACCTCACCATGGGCTCACCACCGTAAGGCAGCAAGGCCGACACGCAATTTTGCACTATATATTTTGCAAAAGTTGACCTTCTTTCAACGGAGCCCCGTAGCGGCGGTGCGATGGTGAGTTTCGGGTTTGGTGATGCGCACACCATTAACGTCAGCACCTGAGCGAGTTCGAGACGCGTGGTTCCCAATTCTTTTTGCTTCTGTTTTGCCCGCGCGGTGTTTTTGATGATTGCAGCGCTTTGCTGCATGTTGACACTCTTTTGCGGTGTGCGTTGTTGTCTTGTCCTCTTTCAGTGTTCTGGACGCTCTCGATCCGCGTCGAGGACTTGAGATGCGAGAAGCTGTTTGCTCCTCGTGGATTAATGCGCGGAAGTATCTACTCTTTTGGCGGGGAATTGCTTTCAGGTGTTCTTTGCTCGGTGTTGCAGGCCCCATTCAATTGCTTCAATCGTGTCCCTGACTTGGATCTTCACACTACTTCCTCGCGGTCATTCTCGATTTTGCACTCTGTTTTGACGCATGAATTAGCGCTTCTAGCAATATCTTCCCCTCGGCAATATCTGAGGCAGAAAACTGTCATGGCATTTCTTTGGCCGAAAATAATTGCATCACCGCCCTGAGATTGAACCTGATGCCTTTAGTGTCTTGCCAGTCACAGCCTAGCCAACGCCTACATTCGCCTGCGCTCGGGCTACTTGTATTTTACAATTGAGTGGCGCCAGCAGGACATAGACGGAGAGAGTATCAGTACGGTCAGTCAGTCCCTTGCGTAGGTAGTCACCTCATATTTACCATCACTACAGGCTTATGTACTAACCACCACAAGGCAGTAAGGCAGACACGCAATTTCGACCTATATATTTTGCAAATGTTGGCCTTCTTCCACCGAACCCTCGCTCTTAGCGCCAACGTGAATTTCGTCTATGGACTGCAGCCATATGAACTAGCACAAGTGCGAGTTCGAAGCGCGTGGTCCGCAATTCTTTTTTCGATTTTCTTTTGCCCTTTGTCTTTCTTTTCGTTCGTCGCCCTCTCAGTCTTTTTGACAAAAGGACCGCTTTGGTGAGTGTTACGATCTTTCATAGCTGAAGGTGATTGTCTTTGAATTGTGCAGTGTTTGCCACGCCTCTCGACCCGCGCCGAAGGCGTGGGAACAGGCTTTGATTGACCAGTCTTTCGACCAAGTAGACTGGCGCGTCTTGGGAGCATTTGACACCTGGTGATATCTCGCTTGGTGTTGAGCCTGCTAAAAACCTCTCTCAACTCGGATTCGACGCAGTGCGCCTGGCGCGCCCGCTCAAGTGCCCCGAACTGCGCTCTTCCTGCGACTTTTGATTTCGTTGACGTCGTCTGCGATTTCTCGTGCTGTCGCAATATCGTAGCGTCACTCCCCGCATCAGGAGGACTATGCAAGTCACATATGATCTCCTCCCCCCTCTGCGCGTAATCCAACAGTACGCTCCTAAATGGCCCCCACAAGATATATCTTACTCCGTCGGTGACAGCGGTGCCGATGGCAGTGTTTACAGTTCTTGGGTCTTCAGGTGGCGAGGGCCATGACCGTGGTTATCACCAACTCATGAAGAGTCTTTCATATTGGTTGAAGATCGAACTTTGTGAGAGTAGCTGCTTCAAGAGCTTGCGCAAGGCGTGTGCGATTATTGGGGGTTACTTTTGCGCGTTGCTTTTCAATCCGGCCTAAAAGGTCCGCCCGCTGAATTAACACTTCGCTCTGCGCCCAGTGTTAATCTGATCAAAACAAGCCGCACGCTGGCGCGGTGCTGCCCTGACACGCTGTCTGCACTGGATTCTCCCCCGGCTCCAAGGAACTCCAAACTCAACTCATTGAACCGAACCTCGCACCATTTGTTCCAAGCTCTCCTCAAGACTTTCCCTTTGCTTCCACGCTTTCATCCACCTTCATTGTATGTTCATCATTTCAGGGTGCTCCGCTCCAGATGCCCTCAAGAGAAAAGGTGCTCATCACATTTGCAGGCACGGGAATCATCTTCCTCATGGCGAGGCGCAACAAAAAACAAGAAGCCCTCCGCCGGCTGAACGCAATCGGAATCGACAACCTCATCGATGACGAAATCAAGCCTCGCGAGCTCCCCGACCCATCCAACCCCAGGGCGAAGCTCAAGAAATTCCAGAAGCCGGCGACACCAATCCTGCCGCTGGAGAATTGGGACGAGGAATTGATTGTGTCGCTCGACAAACTGGTGCTGGCGATGGACGACAACGCCAAAGTCAAGAGGCAGCTGCAGACAGCGGTGCACACGCGCCACCACAGCCACCGCTGGAACAAGAATGTGCTGGAGATTCTGGCGTGCGATGTTGTGCACACGCTCAAGAATCGGCTGGCTTATGTTGAGCATCTTGAGCAGGAGCAGGAGGCGGAGGCTGCGCTGCTTCAGGGACAAGGCCCTGACAAAGAGGTGCGGGAAGCGGAGGCTGCGCTTCTTGAGGAACAAAGCCCTGGTGATAACGAGGTGCGAGAAGCTGGAGACTTTTCTGGCTCTATCGATGTTCAAAAAGCCGCCGATGGCCATGATGGGGAGCCGGTGGTGCAAGTTGATGGTCCCTGCGATCTAGGCGCGCTTGAAGAGGGCTACAGGGGCGACTTGAACACCGACGATGTACAAGACGAGCATGTTGGCATGGTCTATGACCAAGATACCCTTGACTTTGCCGAAGACCACAGCTGGGACGGAGATGATGAGATGGAAGGCTTGGAGGGCGAAGACGAGATTCACACGGAGAGCGAAAACAGCAGTGGCGATGGGGAGATGGAGGGCACGCAGGAGAAGCGTGGCACTCGCGGAGAGAGCCTTGTCAGCCAGGAGGACAGTGATGAGGCCAGCCTGGAGGACAAACAGGATCTCAACCTCAGCAGCCACAGCAGCCAAAGCGGCCACGAAGATGACGACGATGTCATCGTGCTGCATAGCCGCAGCGTCCCCGCCCCTGACTGGGAGGCCGAGTTGACCGTCATCTGCCCGGATCGCAAGACCTACCGCGAGCTCCGCCTTCCCTTCCAAGATACCCTCGACTTTTTCAATAGCGAAGACAACACGAGCTACGACCACTCCAACACCTGCGTCGCTTTCGAAGTCCTTTCAATTCAAGCCGACGACGATGCGGCCGCCGAAGCCGCTTACAATGACATGGACGAGCTCGTTGCGGTACTGAAGCATCTGAATCGTTCTGTTCCTGTTGCGGAGAACTACTTGCACTTGCCAACGCGCAAGATGCCTGAGGCGCGCTTGTACGCCGCGAGGACTGGGGCCAAGGACGCGCTGCGCCAGGCTATGGCTGAGGCAGAGCGGGAGGAGGGAAGCAAGGCGACCATTGGAAGGGCAAAGGAGTGTCTGAGGGCGTACAAGCGCGCTGACTTTGAGTGGAACCGCAACAGAATTGCGCGCCAGGCGCAGATGGAGTAGTAAGTCTGACGTGTCTCCTTTTCTCCTTTCCACCTCCCCAACTCCACATCGGGGACAAAACTGACCGTTCCTCTTCCTACAGCAATGGCGCTCATGCAGAGAATGGCTTCGTTCTCTCGCCGAAGATGAAGGACCTCTTCGAGTCTGTCCTTCCCTGAGCCCCTGACTCCGCGCAGCTCTCCGAGTCCTTCATGCTACGCTCTGCAGAGAACGCAAGGGATGGACGTGCGGGCTCACAGGGAGCATTCATGCGCGTCGGAATATACTTACAGCAACGGAGGATTCGCAAGCTGGAAGATGGGACATGGAAGATTGTGCATGGAAGGCAAGCGGCGGTCATGGATTAGGCAAGAATTAAGAAAACATTAGAATCATGGGGCTTTGTCCGTGATGCAGTATCCTGCATTGCCTTTCTGGAAGAAATTCGCTGTCACAAAGCGCAGAACCCCTAAGAAATAGATACCTTGCTGCCTTGATACTTTGCACTTTCAGTGTTTGTGCTGCTTGGTTACTGGCTCTACTTGTTCTTATGGACTTGCGAAGCTTCTATCCGCAAGCCGTGACATGCAATCGACGTCTTTCCCGCGTTTTCTTTTGATACGTCTTCCAGTCACTTTAGGTCGAACATTCGAAATTGAAAGTCCCCCAGCATTCGCTTTGTCATGTGTTTCGCAATCGAAAACTTGCGGCGCGCGTAGGCCTATCCATGAGGAGGATAAGATAGTTTTGTAGTCTCCAGGCGGGAAGAACACCGAATAAGCTCGTCATTACGAAGAATTTCTCAAAAGCTCGGCCACAAGGGTCGAGGGGCTTCCGAAAGACTGACTCTTTGTTTCTAAGTGGAAGAATACCAAAGATGCTCGCCCTCTTCGGCTCACCATTCCGATCTCGATGCTTCCAGTCAGCGCCTTTTCACGTCTCAGCAAGAGGACTCAGTCGACCGCTCAGGCTATTGCGGCTTCGTGCAGTCCGGCAGTTGGCGCGAGCACTACGCCTCCTAGCGGTCAATCCGTAGCTGCAGTACATGGAAAGCTCTCAATGTAGCCTCGAGTATGGTTTCGACCTCTTTCATCTTACTTTATCAGCTTATCGTTGCTGAGCTGGAAGAGCATGGAACAACGAAGTCGTCATGGTGGGTCGAGGGGCTTCCAGAACACTGACGAAATGCAAGACGACGACAAATGATAGAGAATCTCTTACACAGGCATTTGTCTCTGTGATACAACGCAGCAATGTAGACGCAGAACGCAAAAGGGTAAGGCAGGCAAAAGTGAAACAGGGACATGCAGACCACGAGATGAGGCTTCCAAACACTGATGAGTATCAAGAGTACGACAAAAGAGAAACATGAACCTCCTCAAGCATTTGTTTCTCTGATGCAAAAGGTTCGGCATGATACAGACCGCGAAACATTAGGGGGCAGAAATGAAGAACGAAAGGACAAAAAGGAAATGCAGACCACGCAGTTCGAACACGCTTTGGGACGCTTGCAAAGTTGGGCAGGTTTCCACACCGCCATGCCAGGTTTTCACACCAGCTCCGATGGTTCACTTAGTACGCGCCGCCCTACGTGGTCCTTGGGATAAGACTCGCGTTTTTGATTTATAACAAAAAAGGCGTCGGCCGACCGCACTAGGAATGTGCGCCATTGGTGTTTAGCTGCTTGAATGTTGACATTCACTGTTTTTTTGGACTGCTGAGATATTCCTGCGTACATCGTACAGATACTTGCACAGCGCGTTCCATCTAAGCGGTGCAGCCTTCACGGACGCGTCGTGGCACAGAGGTTTACTCAACACGTCCTGCTTGACGCGTCCCACTCAGTATGTCGTCTAAAGTTACATTTCGCTGAACAAGACGCGCTTCGCAATTTGCTGGGTGTGTGGTACCAAATGAAGATTCTTAGCCAAAATCAAATGCCTTCATAAACCGATGATCGGTAGCCGGGAGCGATTCTTCGCCTGAGCAGGCAGCAAGAAGCAGTAATCCAGCTGCCAGTGCAACTGTGGGAAGAAAATTCCCCACCAGCCCTCGATCTTGACTTTTCTTCCGCACCTCGGCCGTCGCATTTTCAACTTCAACCAACCTCGACGACCTTACGCGTCCCGACCACCTGCATCGCCTTTCATTTGCCCTTGCATCACCTCTTACATCCAAAAATCTACGCGTAAGTTTGTTCCTCATTTGCTTCTAGTGCTGCTCTGCTGTCTGAAGCATGACGCTGACCTCGATTGCAGCGAGCGACAGACCACGCCGTGATGCCAAACTTGCCGGGGGCTGCGCGGACGTCAGCTCTACGTCGGCTCAACGCAGTGGGCATCGACAACCTAGTTGACGACAGCATCAAGCCACGCCAGCGTTTGCAGACGGCGGCGCGACGCATAAGGGTCAAGCTATCCCAACCCGACGCACCCGTGATTTCGATGGATGAATATGAGGAAGATTTGGTCTTCATCCTGGATATACTGGCGCAGACCACCAATGACTACGACCAGGTCAAACAAGATCTGGTAGTCGAAGTGCGCTCGCGCCAACTCTCTTCCGGGCTCAACCCGTTCAAGAACGTCCGCGAGGTTCTGGTGTCGGATGTCAAAAAGGTGTTCAGGACTTACCGGAGCTGGGAAGGCCAGTCCAATGGCACTCGAAAGAAGCGTAAAAGTCTGGAAAACGCGGCGTCATCCTCTCGAAGATTGCGCCCACGGCACCGGTCAAGCCCTGCAGAGAAGGGAAAGGGCGACAACGATGCTGAGCTTGACGAAATCCACATCCAGGAGATAGCTGAGGTCCACAATAAGCCAAATGAGCCCAATGAGCCCAATGGATCCCCCGCTCGTCACGAGCATGGCAAAACGCAGAACGAGCCCGGCGAGTTGATGAGGGTCACCGTCTTCTATCCTATTCGCGAGACAGCGGACGCGCAGGATAACGACACGTCCTTTTCTCTCGAGAATGTTCTGGGCCTTGCCAATAGCGCGGGCAATATGCCACATCGTACCGCCACCAACACATGCATCAACTTCAAAGTCTTACCAGTCCAGTCCACCGACGCCGCTGCCGCCGACGCCGCATTTGGAAAAGCCGATAAACTCGTCAAGTCGCTGACACATCTTCAAAACTTAGTCCCGACGGCTGGAGAGGTCATGCAGGTGCCTACACGTAAAATTCCTGAAGTACACTTGATGGCAGCCATGTCTGAAGCCTGGGATACAGCGCGCCAGACTATGCACGAGGCGGCGTCGCTGAATGAGGAGGACAACGATGTGGAGCTGGACCGGGCCAGAGGAGCGCACGCGCAGTATGAGCGTGCCGAGTTCGAGTGGCGTCGCAACATGATGGCGCGGCTGGCGCAGATGCAGCTGTAAGTTGGTCATCAATTTGCCTCGTCCCCTTCCGTTTGCTTTCCGCCAGCACCACCTCCGGAGAATGCGTGCTTACTATTTGCTTCTTTGTAGCAACAATGCGAATGCAACGAGCGGCCTTGTTCTTTCGCCCAAGCTCAAGGAGCTTTTCGAGCCCGTCCTGCTCTGAGCCCTTGCCCTGCCGACGTCTCTGAATATTCCTTGTGTTCAAGAGGAAAGGCAAAACATGCGGTACGCTCACGAAGTACTCATGCGCATCTTACCGGAGGTACGAGAGTAAGATCACAACGTGTCGACATAGCAAGTAAGCAAGCAGCAAACAAGGTGCACCGAAGGAAGCAGCAGTAATGATGGAATGGGCCGGAAGCAACAAAGAAAAATGTCAAGAGGGGCTTGCTTGTTCACAATGACATCATGGGCAGGGGAAAACAAAGGAATATGGCGAGGGGCTTTGATTGTGCACAATGGAATTGCAGTGGGGGCTGCGATTTGCTCTCTTCTTTGATGGGGTCTTTGCTGTGGTTCAGCTAGGTAGACACCCCACGATCCGAATCTAATCTTCTTTCACAAAGTCTCGAGACATTCATTGTGTTGCTTTCCGGAAGCTTATCAAGGTTGTACTTGAGTTTGGATGCTTCTAAGCGTGCCCCCTGAGCACCAAGATGTCTGGACACCAACTTCACTCCTTTGCACTCTGTAGCCTGTATGTATCCCGACACACAAGGCTCCGAAAGAAGTTCCCTTCTTGCGCAGTGCTTGTCCTCCAATTTCCGTCTCCTACACTGCATCCTACCTCCGTTGTCTTCTGATATCGGAACATCGCGGTAGGCTGTCGAAGATACTCTGTGGGTCATCAGTGCCAAATTCGGCAATTGTTGAAGTCGTTTGGCCGCAAAGAAGGAGCAGAGTAGAGCCCTTGTATCCGGTTTCGTGAAATCCAACGCTACATTGTTCGACAGTCGTAATTCAAATCAACCGTATGGCCAGACCTGCAAACCCGAGGTTTCCTGAGGTCTGTTACTTGAATTTAGCCTCCTTTTCAAACGACCTCTCGGGAAATGGTGCGCTGAACTTACTCTTGGCTCGCAGTTCGCGTTGGAATGCTCACAAGCATATCCAACCTCCCGCGCCCTCATGGTTTAGAGGCGTTTCTCGAAGAGCCTCAACATCCGCACCCGCAGAACCACACAACTCCTCCTCCAGCAGAGCATCGACCAGCCTTCAATGCAAAAGCGGCGAGACGGTACAATCAGAGCAAGCGCCTCCGAGCCCGCATCACTTTCCGCGGGCGCTGGCACGCGTCCAAACGCGGCTCATCTCCCTCATCGCACCTGCGCTTCCGCTCCACCGCTCTGGCGAAATTATGACGACCAATCACGGCACCCAAATCCCTCACCATGACCTCCCGCACCCTCTGCTGCGGATGCCACGGATCGCCCTGCCTGGCGCGCACCTCAGCGAGGATCTGCCGCTTCAACTCCACCGGGTCGCGCATGATGCGGTGCAGGGTGTCCAGCTGGTTGATCAGCTTCGGCGGGTACGCCTCCAGCAGCAGGATGCCAGTTTCCTTGTCGTCGAGCAGGGCTTTTTTGTTTGGCCGCGCGGCGTTGGGGGGTTCGCGCGGTTGGATGCTGCTGTCGAGGAGGTTGTCGATTCCGGTGGCGCGGATGCGGGCCAGGGCGTCTGCGAGCTGGCGCTGCTTTTGGAGGGCTGCCATGGTGGGTGGATGACGCGGCTTGTGGTTTGTTGGTGAAGTGTTTGGCATTTGCTGGAAGATTTGGGGGGCGGGCGAGGGAGTGGGGGGACTCGCCCAGGCGAAGAGGTGAATGGCACAAACGAGAGACGGCGGAAGGGTTCCAATTTCCAAATGGTCGAGGCTGCAAGACGCTGGCTTGGTCAAAGTGTAGGTTTGATGATGGAGGATGACGGAGCAAATTTCAACAAGACTTCCGGCCTCAGGACCCAAATTGGGCGGTATTTTGGACACAGCTCACTAAGGGCTTGATTTTGACACCGATTGTGTCAACTTTTGTCCGCCCATCCCATCATATCGCCCTATCCATTTGTACCCAAGTCAAAGCCTCCAAAAGCTGAAGTACTCCCATGATGAGCTTCACCACCTTGTACAGCCCCTGAAAGCGTGAAGTCCACGTCAAATCTCTCTCCAGCCTCATCCTGGTCTCCCATCCAGCTGAAATCCCCCCCATTGTGTACTCGAAGCCCGGAGCCCAATTTTCTTTGCTCGTATGCGTAACTTGACCGTTCCCAGTAGCCAGAGGTCTCGTCTTGAATGCTCTTCGTGATCCACCGCTTGCTCCTTTCGCGTAGGAGAGGAGAGTTCGGTGCTGAATGTACGAGTTTGGAGGCTGTAGAAGCACAAGGTAAGACTCTCTGGCGTATCTGCAGTGAACATCAGCGCTGTGAGTACACGAATTCCGGATGTAGCACGTACTTCTGGAAAGTAGGCGCAAACTTCTCGCAGGTTCTCGTGGCAATTTCACTGAAGCTCAGCATTTCCAATGTCTGGATCCTGACTGTCAGAGCAACAAGGCAGCGGAGTTTCGAAGATCTTCCTGAGCTTTTCGCTGAGGACGAGTCCCGCTTCCTCGTTCGATTTCTTGCTTCATTTGAATGTTAGCCTCGTTGCAATTGGACTTGTGCTTTTTGTCTCACCATTCGTGAATAGCCTGGTCGGCAAGATTCCTGAACATGTAGTGCTTGTAAGCATGGGCTTGCAGCCGTCGGAAGTCGTCAAAGCCCGCGTCTTCGTATCCCATGAAATGGAAGTCCACGAAGGCACGCATGAACAAGCGGAAAAGCTCGTTGCGGTCTTGTTCACCGCAGAAAAGCGCAGCGATGTTGGTGCCTGGGGTAGTGGCTGTGTTCCTCATCTATTTCAGCAACACTAAGATTTCTGACAGAGCTATTGGGAGATCTCCGAGACGGCTGACGATCCTGGGACCATTGAACGCTCCAATGTGGCCATCTTCATTCATGACAGTGTCTTCTCCATCGGGACCAGGCTCCTTGAGATCCATCTTCTTCGTGGGACGGACAGGAAGGGAAAATTCAGCCGCGCGTTTCCTGCTGTCGTTGCTTGGCGCCTCGCGGCTGAGCATGGTCTTGGCCTTGCCAAAGTCTCCCAGAAGGACTTGGATGACCAAAGAGACCTGGCCGCTGGAGCCCTTGCGTTTGTTGACGGCGTCTCTCAGAGTAGCTTTGGCTTTGTCGACAGTGCCTGCCTGCTTCACGAGGCTGTGGATGGCGGAGAGTATGCCTTGCGGATATTCGCGTGGCTCGAGGATGCGCGTGTCAGGTTGTCCGTAGCAGAGGAAGCACTTGGGACTGGAGACGTCTGGAGGTTGGCGCGGGCGAAAGTCCTCGTCCAAGAACGTCGCGATATCGATGGTGTCGGCTTGAATCTGCTGCAAGACACGATCCACCTCGGTATGGTCAGACGCCAGATGCGAGAGTGTGAGTACGCTGGTTGGCGAAAACTTCAGAGGTTGGGTGAGCGTGGGCGCAAAATGCCGAGCTGTCTGGCGACGGCCGAGCACCGGAGCAGGCGGTGGTGATGGAGGATAGGGAGGCCTGTGCGCCGGTTCGCTTCCGGTGCAGGTGACGTCAGTGGTGATTGCCAGGGTACACCTACCTGGTACCTAGGCAGTTAGTGGTCAGGTCTTTGCGCGTGTCCTCTCCTACTGTAGACAACAAGGAATCACGCTCTGCACCTTCTTCAGGTAGTCATCTGACAGTCACTCGTCATTGGAGCCACTCCCATCGGCCCCCTCAGAAACCTGTCATCGCCTTTTCTCTAGTTAGACCTCCCGTGCGTTTTTGCTTCGATCCGGCTCGCACACCGAAATTGCTACTCTACAGGTCACCTCGAAGGAACCCCTCCTACCAACAGACCATCCCAATTTTCACCAAAGCAAAGACCATCGCCTCCTCTCCACTTCTCCAAGCCGAATCTCTCCATTCTGACCAACACAAAATCTGAATACCAAGCGGGCTCCTGCTGAAGCGTAGACCCAATTTCATCTTGACCTCTTTGTCCACGAATGCTCCCTCAACGCCGACATGCTTCTTTCCTGGCGTTGTACGGCCTTTCAAAGCGTGGAGCCTCCGCAAAATATCTCTCCAGTCTCGTATCGATCCCTCTCTCAGCTAATCTCCCAACCTTTGTACACCTGTAGCTCAGAGTTCGATTGTGCCGTTGTTGAATGCTCCTTGTGCGCCACCACATGGCTCGTTTCGGGCTGGAAAGGGGGTTTTGGTGCCAAATTTATGATTGAAAGGATGAAAGGCTTCCATGGTGTATCTAGACTGAAAGTCAGCGCTGGTTCTGG
This sequence comes from Vinca major, assembly GCA_028566175.1. NCBI lineage: Eukaryota > Viridiplantae > Streptophyta > Magnoliopsida > Gentianales > Apocynaceae > Vinca > Vinca major. Next base: position 12,108 of record JAOWBF010004159.1, read on the forward strand.
ACGAATTCGTGGTGTAGGAGCGTACTGGCTCCTTGAAGCAGTCCAGAGGAGTCTGGAAACGTTGGCCCAAAGTCCGAAAGTTCTCGTAGGGTCTCATTCTTTCCTCACTGGGGCTTAAATTGACCGGTATCTTTGGCCTGATTGTTGGCACAGCACTGGAGCGGGGTTTCGAAGATGTTCCGGAGCGGTTTGCTGAGGACCAGTCATGTTTCCTCATTCAATTTCTTGCTTTTTTGAATCATTAGCCGCTTTCTCTGGCAGAAGTGCTATCTTTTGACTTACTAGAGCTTGGAGGCCTCGTTGGCAAAGAGTTTGAACTGCCAATGCTTACGAGAGTGTGCCTCAGTGCCTTGCCGAATACCGAATTCCTCGTCCTGAATGCTTGAGGCCCGAAGGATGGTCGTGCAGTTTATATGGAGAGCGTAAAGCTCAGATTCGCTTTGCTCACTGTTGAAACGCCTGGCAACCTCAGGTCTTGCGGTGGGGCCCTTCTGCAAGTTGCTCATTATCCTCAGTGTTTTTGCAAGCGCCTCTGGGACATCTTCCATGCGTTTGACGACGCTGGGACAACTCTTTTTGCCGTTGGGAGTGGACTCATTCAGAGCTCTTTGCTTTTGAGGGTGCATCTCTGGCGGCGGAGATTCGGGGGTTCGTTTGTCATTGTCGGCAGTTGTAGCGTCATTGAGACTCTTCATTGCATTTTTGAAGTCCCTTGGCAAGACCTGTATGTATAAAGAACCCTGCGTCACCAAGCTCTTGCGGTATGCAACCGCAGTCCTGAGAGCCGCCTGGGCTGCGTCAACAGTGCCAGCTTTCTCCACAAGCTCGAGAACACTGAGCAGAGTATCCGTGGGGTATTCACGTGGTTCAAGAATGCGCGTGAGAGGTCGATCCGAGCGCGCCCAGTGGAAGCATTTGGCGGGATTTGGCAGCTGGCGGGGTCGGAAACCCTCGTCCAAGAATGTTGCGACGTCGATGTTTGCAGCTTCGAGCTGCTGCAAGATTTCGTCGGCAGTGGCGTGGTCAGAGGCCGCTGGGATATCCATGAGAACGGGCGGCGATTCGGGGTTGCTTGAAGGGTGTGGCCAGGGTATTGGCTGAAGGTGACAAGAGAGATGAATTCGCGGTGGGCGTAGGCGGACGCACGATGAGTTGGGATAGCGTGACGGGAGGTACAGTTAGGTACGGTACGTTGTGGAAATGCGGGGTGACAATTGCAAGAGATCCGGAGCGTGGTGGGCGTGAGGCGGGCGCAACACCGGACCAGGGCTCAGTTCAGACCGGACAGCGATAGACTTGTGTGCCTAACTTCCAAGGCAAACATGAGAATATGATCTATATAATGTGTGCAAACTACCATGTTTTCAACGACGATGGGCTTCTACGTCTGCAAAGTTGCGGTAGCGTACTGGTTGCTTGGAGAGCTCCGCAACCAGTGGCTGCCTTGTAGGAGAGCTCCGCAAGGCAGGAGCCCGGGGTCCAAGTCCCTTACTCGTCGATGCTGGCCAGCATTCTTTTTGACTTTTTTGACCTCTGAACATCGCTTCGACTCGCTTGTCAAAGCGGGCGAGAGGTGGTGGGTTAGAGTTTGGACAGTTCTTGATTTTGCGACCTTGACACTCACCTTCTGTGTCGGAATCACTGCTGGGCTTATGTGCTGGTGTTCCATTTTGCCAGGTATACTGTTGGCGGTTGTCTTCCATTCACTTGGACGTCTTCTGCGTGAAGCTGGACAAGGAAACCTGACCGTTGCGGAGCTGCTCGCCAACTCATTGCCAGGCCGTATCTCTGCCAAGTAAACAACGGGTAGTGTCCCAAAAGGCTGCTGACAATTTTCGGCTAGCAGCCGGCGGTGACTTCACAGTTACCCATCTTCGGAGCCACTCCCCTCAGACACTGCTGAATACCCATCAACTGCTTTCTATTTCGGCATTCTACAGCCGTCTTTCTTCTGCCACTGAGCTGAAAACCACACAAAACTGACCAAAGAGTCCAAGTCTTCGCCGGCTCAAGGTCGGCGCCATCACAAAGTCCCTCAATCACTTCTTCGGGCCCTCCTGAGGTGTAGGCCTGCTTCCATCTTGAATTCTCTGTCCACGAATGCTCCCGCAACCCCGGCATGCTTCTTTCTCGGCGTCATAAGGGAACAAGACAAGCCCGCATGACAGGGCGGGATGACTAAGAGTGAGAATTCGTAAACCAATCTTAATAGATTTCTGAAGGAACTGTTAGTTAATTTCATGAGTAAAGATGCCGAATATCAGACAAATCTCTTTGTTTCACGGCTTAAAGCTTATAAGTTTCAAGAAGCGTTGTCAAGCGCACGCGTGGTAGCAGATTTGCCAGTCTTTTCCTCGCCAGCCTCTTCCTCATCATCATAGTCCTCGTCTTCCTTCGAACAGCACGTCATAGGGCTCAAGAATAGACCTTTCAGCTCGCCGCTGATTGTGAGACCCGTCCTGGCATGCAGGCCTTCGCTTTTGAATGTCAGCAGAGTCGGAGCATAGAAGGGCAAATATTAGAGCTCACTAGATGCGCGCAGTAAGCGTGGAAAGCACATGGAAGCGCCAATGCTTGTGCGCATGGAGCGTCGACCTCTCCTTCTCCATAACTTGCAGAACTTCGTTGTCGTAGTTGGGGTCTGTGAAAGGTGGGAGATGTTCCACAGTGTATCGGAAAGTACTCATCGCAATGGTGAAGTCCGAGAAAGCTGCTAGCTCGTTGTCCCGGACCTGGACAGGAAAGCCTGGCTTCCCCGGCGCGCTCTTGATCTGGCCGAGAGACTTGAGCAAATGGCGAAGCTCGACGGGGAGCCTTGCAAGGTTGTGGACGACCTTGGGCTTGACAACCTTGGGCTCAGACGGCCGCTGATGCTTCGGAGTCGGCTCGTCTGGTGCTGGAGACACGGCGTTGCGTTTGTTGTTACCGTCGTTGTCCTTGTTGCGCAAGGACGCGCCACCGAGGATGACGATGGCGCGATTCAGGTCGTGGGGAAGTACTTCTACTACCAGGCGACTAGGTCCTCAGTTGTTGGATTTGCGTTTTCTGATAGCCCGCGCCTTGCGCAGGTCGCCTTTGGTGTGCTCAACCAAAGCGGCAACGCCCCGGATGACTGCGTGGGGATATGCGTATTCAAAGGGATTGAGAATGCGAGTTGGGCGCTGAGTGTCTAGCAGCTTGCGCTCAGAATTGGTAGGATCGGGCGGTTGGCGTGGCTTGACATCTTCGTCAAAGAACGAGGTTAGGTCGACACCTTGCTCTGCGAGGTACTGGCGCACCTCGGCGATGGGCAACTCGGGAGTGCTCTGCGGGGAAGACATGGCTTGGGCTTGACGACTTGAGGTCAGCAGCTCTGCGAAAGCAAAAAAGGAAGAGGTCAAACTACCGGCCGTCCGTTGCGGGTGTGACAAAATAGCACGCCGGGTGGCGAGACCTGGGAAATTGACGGGCTGCCGTGTTTGGTGATGGAGGTGGGTGGGCGGTGGTGCCGGAATAACTGCAACTGAACACCGACTTCCTGTCGAGCCTCTGGCGAGACTTAGCGACGCTGAGAGTCCAAAAAAGCAAAAAAGGATACTGGCCACCATCGACAACTGTGGGGTTTGACCCACGGGACACGCTGGATCTGGGGGAGAGCGAGATCTTTGATACCCCCATTTCCAACTAGACCAGTCGTCCAGTAAGTCCTTGTGTACTGGCGGGGGTCTGTCCGGTGTTGTCTTGGAAGATTGGGCAATTTGTTTACATTATATACCCCACTCTTTGCTGTTTCTGACTTAGCAGTATATTCCAGTCTGGTGGGCCCTCTTGCAGTGTTGCACTTACTCGCGGTGCTCTAGAGGCGGAGCACTCATCGTCGTAGCCTCAATTTACATCGACGCTTCTTCGCAAGTGGTGTTTCGCCCACAACCGCAGAATCTCACACCTCCAGTGCAATTATTCGCACGCGAGAAATTCTGGAGCCGGCTTGACGTGAAACTCAAACCCGCAGTGCGACTGCAGCAGCGTTTGGCGTAAGCGGTGCCCAGCGCTTCTCTTATATCATATCTTGACGCAAGCATCGCAGGTTACTCGCTGCCGTCTCTCGGAACAGTCGGTGGTGAGCTCTGTGGGTTGTCTTGAAAAATAGGAGCACTGTATGGTCGGCCTATCAACAGCAGCACATTCTTGGTCTTTCCATCGGCGGAGTCTGCGAAAGACGGAGAAGCTCGCTCGTCGTGGGCCGCCGAGAGGCTCTCTTAGACGACTTGGTGATGACGACGAAGCGTGGAAGGATAAGACAGCGGGAAGAGGGTGTTAATTCTGGTCGTAGAACTTGAGCAGCACGCGATGGAGACGATCCATCGACGTGCTCTGCCCGAAGAATTTCACTGCTTGACCAAACACAATTTTTGCCTTGGAAATCCCTCTCTATTCTCGACCTTTCCAGACCCCTGGACGGATCGGAACCCAGGCCTTTATTGCCAAACAAGTGAAGCCTTCGTAACTGCGGAGGAAAACAAAGAAGGATTTGGAAAGTCTTTGAATGGAGGTTCATCCTACAGTGTGCTTCAGCCTACTATTGGGGTTTCTAGTCTTGAGCCCTGGGCCTCAGCTCCGCAATCTTTCTAACACAAACGGGAGAGCCTATGAGGGCACATCCTAGGGACGCCTGGAGCCTTGAAGGAGGCGAAAACGCTGAAGGCACGACTTTGTCCATGATGTAAGGGAAGGTGACATCATTCGACATCTCGACCGAGTGTGTGGCGCTTGAGAAGCATTCAGGAGAGGACGGACGTGAAGAGCTCCTTGAGCTCGTCGGAGGTTGTAAGACCGCTCTCCTCATGAAGTCTGCGGCTATTCAACAGGTTAGCAAGATTAATAGACTGCTACAGGACAAACTTACTAATGGCTCGCCACCTTTTTGGCCTGCATTTTGCGCTTGATGAGGGCCTTTACATACTCCTGTTTGCGTGCATAACGCTCTGCTTCGTCATGCGCCGCCTCAGAGCGCGCATAATCCTCAGCGGCCTTGGCGGCGTGGAGAATTTCGGATAGCGTGTTCGATGTAAGCTTGACCTGGAGGTCGGGATAAGTGAGGATTTTTCATATCATGAGGGCTGTTCAGGTCCTCGGCGAGGAATCGGGCCAGGCAAGCAAGAATGTCCGTGATCGTAGGGCGAGGACGGTCGATGTCCATGGCCGCAAGTTGGGTCTCGAGAGTGGCAGCTGATGGTGCCTGGTTCTCTCCATGCTCGATGTTCTCCGGGTTGTTTAATTCGGATCGGTGACCCTGTCCCTTCTCCTCTTTGCCCTCATCCATCTCGTGCTTCAAAGAGATTCTCCAGCCCCGGAGATTGTCCGCTTCCTGAACCTCAAGGCGATTCATCATGTGCTCCAGTCGGTGCGGGCACTTCTGGTGCTTCGAGCGTGGAGCTTCGTCTGGATCAGAGAGATGTCCCTCGGCAGTGCGCTTGCGGCCTGCAAGGCCGGAATTGGTGCGAATGTATCCGTCGATGAGAGGTTTGTGGGCGTTGGGTGGCGCGCGCGGCTGGATCGACGTGTCGAGAATCGTGTCGATGCTTGTATTCTTCAGGTTCGCCAGCGCTGCGTTGACCTGTGATGGTTGTGGCGGCTGTTAAGCTTTCGGCATGCTGAGGTTGGCGGTTGGTGACTGGCTAGGATCACGGCGGAGTCGCCGAGCTGAGAGGCGAGTGAAGTGGAGTGGTAACTGTCGACGTTCTGGCCTCGCGGACGGGGAAGCGCCAAGATGCGTTGCGAGACGGGGACGGTGTTCGTGGGTGAGGACAAGGTGGGCACGTGAAGCAAAGGTACAGTACCTACGCGCCCGGCAGGTAGACCTGGACGTCGGGTTGACAGAAATGCAAAAGCCTGTGAGCAAACAACGAGCATCCCGCGAAATCAACACCAGCGGAATTTCAGCTGCAGCGGCGGCGGCACCTCCTCGTCGGCCTTCTCGTCCTCATCCTCGTCCTTGTCCTCGCCCTCGCCCTCGCCCTCGCCCTCCTTATACTCCTCCTCGTCCTCGTCGCCCTCGTCCTCCTCATCTTCGCCTTCCTCACTTTGGCCTTCATAATCCACGTCCTCCTCGTGCTCGCTGCCCTCGGAGCAGCTATCTCCACCGCGATCGTCCACGTATAAATCATCCTCACAATGAGCCGCTCCCTTGTACTTCTGATGGGCATCATCCTCGCTAGAGTCATCTGCCTCGTAGTCGGTGCCCAGGCTGTCGCCTTCAGGGTCCCATGGCTCATACTGGTTTGGCACCTCGTCGACCGCGACCACTGAAATCTCGGACGCGTTGGCGAAGATGCTCGCAGGCAGACGCGCTGGGCAAGTCTCGCTTCCAGGCGTGTCCGTATCGCTTTGATGATCGATTGAATGGTCCGCGGCCGCCTGGGCAGCTTCGGGGACAGCAACATCAGGCGCGTTGTCCGCGAGTGTCGTGCGCGTCAACATTCGTTCGACTCGCTGCGGGCGTTTCGCGTGGTAGGAGCCTTCTTCTTCTTCAGCGTTGCGCTTGCGTTTCCTCTCTCTTGAATTCTCATCCACAAGCGTTTTCACGGCAGAATTGGCGTCGTTTGCAATGACTTCTCGTACTTTTGAAATCTTTTTGGCGCCGCTTTTCCGTTTCATAATGGCATCGTGTAAGAAAGCTTTCGCTGTCGACGTGTCCTTGTCCAATCTTTCGCACACACGCAACAGCTTTTCCAGCGCTAGTATCAAATCCTTGGGCCATTGGTCGAGGGATAGTATTGCCGTCTCAGGCTCAGAGTCGAGCAGTTTCAGATCCGGCCTGCGCGAGTTTGGGCAGATTCGCGGCTGGTGATTTCGGTCGACGAGACTCTCGATGCCGACTTCGCGCAGTGCGTCAACCGTTCTGCCCCATATCGGAAGAGACTTCGTTTCTGGATTCGCCATTTCTCGCATTCGCACAGGTCGTAATGATTCGATGGGCGGTGTGCTGGCTGAGGTGCAGTGTGGAAGATGTTCAGGACTTGTGGCACAATGTGCGGCTGAAGGCGAATTGCAATGGTGCCGTTTCAAAGGAAAGTAGAGTGCGGAGTCGCAAGTGGTAAGAGCGCGAGGTTGAGGTACGTGACGGATGAAATGTCGAAGACAAGCAATGAAAGAGCGGCTATGGAAGGCTGGCCAAAGGCTGCAAGCAAAGTGACAGGTCAAGAAGCAGCCGCTGATTCAACTGGGAGTGTATCGAACATTTGTGCGCTGAAAGCATGAAGCGAGTCTTGCAGGAAATGTTGAAGAGAAATATCACGAGCCGAGCTGATCTACGACAGGCGTGCAAGGCAGGTAATGGTGGGCAGCAAAACAGTCAGTGAGGCAGTTGCGGCCGGAATTCTGTCTATATAATCTGAACAATCAGCCAAAATCTTCAACGACTGAGTGGTAATGGAGAAAGTTTGACTTACCGGTGCCCCGGAATATAACTATAAAGCCATCACCGCGCCTGGGCTCGAATCCCACAGTCGCCATTCGTTTATTCGTTTTGCCTTTTTTCTTTTGAAGTCTTTTTTGTCCCTACGCGATTTAACATCTCGCCAAAACATCAGCGATCGTTGGCCCATGGGCAACGTGCACCATCTCCAGCCTACCTTCAACAGAGTCTCTGCCGTCTTACAGAACCTACGACGTCACGCAGTCCTCTCAGCCGTTCCTCACGGCTGTCGCCCAGGTAGAGTGCGGCCACCGGCCAAGCGTGTATTGAGCCTTCTTCCTCGTGCACCTTGACGCGTGCGCCAGCGCTCCCGAGAAGCACTATCAGGTCACGAATTTCCGGGCCAAGGACCTCTTCTTTGCCAAACAAAATCACCCAGCCATGAGCGGGGCTCGCTCTCAGCCATCGCCGAAGATCCTTCTCTTTACCTGGAGACACCATAGGATCGTCGATCGAGATTTTCGTGCCAGCATATTGTCGCCCGTAGAGATGAAGAGTTTC
>JAOWBF010004772.1:0-11587 GCA_028566175.1 Vinca major
GGTAGATGACTGTCCGTCCATCGGTTTGATCAATGACTCGTAACCCAATAAAGTTACTGAGTCCATGTTCGGTCCGACTTTTAAAATCTTGGTATTTTTTATCAAATATTATATTTGTCTTAAATTTATTAATGTTCATACTTTTAATTATTAAGGATTTAATGGATTATATTATTATTGTATTGTATTTTTTTTAGGTGAGTTGTTTGTACTTGTTTCCAACATGATGTTTTTTTCCTTCCATTTAATTTCTTTATTTGATATGTGTGTGGTGGGGTGGAGGTTGGAGGTTTTGGTTTGAAGGAATGAATGAATATGGTTTTTTTCAAATAAAAAAAAAGTAGCATTTCAATTATTTTGCTTGTTTGCATTTGTCGCCGTCAATTGGTTAGGTTAGCTATGAAAAATAATTAAAATATCTTGGAGAATCATACAACTAAACTAAGGGAGAGCAGAAAAAGGAAATACTTAATGAATAAGGCTTATGGTCTAAATATATAAATTTGTAACTTTTTTCTTATTTTATGAATAATAAAAATTTATAATTATCTATGTTACTTTAGAAAGAAAAAAAATTATATTACCATGTGCGTTCATATTAAATACAAAATATTAAACTAGCATATTTTAAGTGCATACAATTATATCAGAAAGTGATAGAACAATTTAGATTGAATTGTTATCGACTTCAACGGTCAAGATCAAACTCTTCTTAGAATCTTGCCAGAAAAGAAAGCAAATTATCAAAATGAGAAAAGGAGGGGGAAAAATAAAAGACATTGTAAATAGAATCTTGTGAATAGATAGATGCTTATGTGGGTTTTTCACTATATCTTGTACATCTAACAAAATCTTGGCTACTTAAATGACAGAATAGATGGTGTCATTTAAAGGCTCCACACTCTTTCACATATATGGGAAAATTCTAATATGGGATGGTCCTTGTGAGGTCAGTCCCACAAGGACCTGCTCATATTAGAATTTTCCTTAACACTTTCTTTCGATATCTCCATACAGATTACACTCCATAGAGCAAGTCATCTTTCGATATGTCAACAAAAGATCTGAACAAGTTCGTAGAAAACTGTGACTAATCATCAATTATTAGTCTGTGAATAAATTTTTAAAAGATGACTGGTTTCTTCTCCCGAGAAAATATTCCCTCTTTCAGTATTTATCGGAAGCCAAAATATTTTCCAAATTTGATCTTAAAGAAGGATTTTGACAACTTGAAATTTCCCCTGAGGATAGATATAAAACAGCTTTTTGCATCCCAAATCACTATTACTAATGGACAGTGATGTCTTTCGATCTAACAGTTGTTCACTCTTATTTTCAAAAGGCTATGACCAAAAACTTTCAATCCCTAATTTTGAATGCTCCAATTTATATAGATGGTATTCTTTTATTCTCAAAAGATTTGAAATCCCATTTTATTTTACTAAATCAGTTTCATCAGTTGGTAAAAAAAAATTGTATAATATTTTCAGAAAAGAAATCTATGGGAGTTTCGTTTGGCCTCTTCAAGACAAAACTTTTTCTTCTATTCTCATTATCTTAGGGATAGTTTGTTGATACTAATGTGGGCCCCTTTTGAAAGGCAAAATCTATTGGCACATTTTAAAATTCAGATTTGGTGATGTTTCTATTTTCATGATACCAAGAAAATTATTTCTTATTTCTTTTCTTATCTTTACAAGTCATGGAAAGAATTGTCTTTTCAATTGCCTAAGAAACCAGAGGTAATATGATATTACATTTGTTATTCAAATCTTTAAAAAATTGAAAGAAATCAAGCACGTGGAGACATTCTTAGATACTACGTTGAATTTAAGTAAAACAATAATTGTTCGATATATTATTAAATCAAGTTAATTGTATAGAGAATTTTTAGATCACATGAAATCTTCGTATCCCGTTCCTTTGGGATCTCTCAAATTTCCTACCCTTTTCTGGTCAATGACAAAGATATGGCAGCTACCACCCTCAATTTACAATCTGAGTAAATGATTTTCCAATTACTATGATTTATTCCCGTTCATAAACCGTAAATAACACTTTATTTTAAAAAATAAATGGTCCGTCAAATACAGTCAAGATAGTTTTTATTTTATTTTAACAAGAGTCAAGATAGTTGTTCAATTAATAAATCAACTTTTAAAAAAAATTATAATATATATATATATTGTCGTACATGTGAGGAGAGAGAAAGTGTTCTTACTGAACGTTTGATATACTGGAATGAAATAACTTTTCAGGAAAAATCGATTTCTACCCGAAATAAGTTTGAAATCCTCTTTTCCTTCCCAATTTCTGGGAGGCTGCGATAGAAAGAAATGTTGACTCTTTTTCTATATTTGGTGAAATTATATTTCAATGTCAGAATGGAATTTGATTAAATAATAATAACAATGACATGTGATTTGTGTTGTCTCTTTTGATTGTGAAATTCTGCATTTAAAACCTCGTCCCGGTCAACTTTGATTTTGGTACGGTTCGAAAATATTTTGATAGCCTGAAACATTAGTGGGTTGCATTATACATAGCTAGTCACATGTAGCCGGGCCTCTTCCGCTAGGGTGAAATGCATAGACTCTGAATTGTGGTACCACTTGAAAGGGACGTAGTATTTGGGGAGTTCTCGACTCAACCAGTGTTGTGTTTATCTATGTGGACCATTGTCTTTGTGGTGCTCGGCTGCTCCCTGGCGAGTAACAAGAGGCTCGACGTTGGGATTAGTCACAAAGTGCGGGCGGGTAGGTGGCCCAGATCTCATAATTTGATTTTGTGTTTGGGGAAGGATAATGTGATACCCGTAACCTTTGCTTGTGGGATTTAATTTTTTTTTATATGCCTAATTGTTTATTTGTTAAGTTCCAGTGGCTTAGTGACAAAGGTATAAAGTAAGAGGACATATATGCTAAATTGGGAAGTTTAGTTAGTTAGTAGTTTTATTAGGAGAAATGTAGTTAGGAGATTTGAAGGGGTATATAGTATAGGAATTGTTGCAAACTTTGAGAGAAATGATACACATTGTGAAAAACATAAGTTATAAAAGAAGAGAAAGAAAATAAGAAGACAAATAAAAAATCTGAGTAGTAAGATCCAAACTTTTGCGTAGAAGACTTCTAAGACTCAATTCTTACCGGTGGAGATTGAACTCTAACAACTAGTTTTAGAGATATCAATTTCAGAGCGAAGGGTTGTGAAATTCAGAAAAAAAAATAGTTTAAGTTTACCATTTGAAGTTCTTGCTAAGCAATCAAAGTAAGGTTTTTACACTCTTGTGTTTTCCTATCAAATGCATGAACTTTTCCAGAGATAAAGTCAAGTTTAATTTGTGATTAAATGGATTTCTTCATCATTTTCTATTGCATCAAAATAGATGAAGCGTTATGAAATATGTATTGCATTAATCACTTGATTGTCATATGTTCATGTGTTTGTATTTGATTATGTGTATGCGATATGATATTTTGATATGTGATAGTTACATTCCCCATCTCAAGTTTTTGGTGGTGAAATGTTCTATAGCAAGATGCATTCATTCTTTTAATGTTCCGCTAATGTCGGGAGCACGTGGTGACGTGATATACTATGATATGACATGTGATCGCTCGTTTCCAGGCCTTTCCCGACATGTAACATTATTTGGGGCTGCTAACAGAAGTTGTGGAGTTCACAATGCTGAGCGAGGATACAACAGGAATGTATCTATAAACGTATGGCACTTTCATTCAGGGGTATATACCTGAAACTGTGGTATCATGGCTCGTCCCTAATGGGTATATAGTTGGGGATTCTTAGCAGTAGTGCTATAGAGTTGGGATCAGTCAACTGAATTCGATCATGTGAATAATGTGATGCATGACAAACCGATATTCATTGTGTCTAATAAGGTGTATGTTTGTAGGAATGTTATGGGTTGATCGTGGTGTCCATAACACAAATCTCATATACAAGTGTTGGATATGAGAGCATATGGTATTGACATGTTTATGAGTATTAACTTGTGTGTCTTTGGGGTTAAAATATGTATTTTGGGGGGTTTGGATTCGGAATTTCAGAAAAGTACATTTCATTTGTTATTTAACCCATAAAAAGTCATTTATGCACTTCACACGATCACTTCGGTCGACCAGAGGCACAATGGATCGTCCGTCCGGAGTAAACTACAGCAGATGTGTCCGGACGAATGCATCGCCCGAGGATCTGACCATGGGTAGTTTTGTAATCTTTTCAAGTCTGTTTTCAAAGTTATATTTAATCCTGATGTCTATATCTTTTACCTCAAGTTCAAGGGTGATGTTTTATATATTAATTCATATAAATTATGTTTTCGTATTCTGGAAACTCAGGAAATTATTTTGAATCTAACGATACTTCATCTCAGGGGTGTATGAACCTTACTGAGCTAGTGTACCTCATTCTCTTACTGTATATTATCTGTTGATGATTATAAAGATTCTTTAGAAGGTTTCTATAGAGACTGAGGATGACAATAGTGAAATGATATGATGTAATAGACTATAAGAACACATATAGTTTGTAATGACTTTATACAATAAGTTAGATAATTATGTAAGATGATATTCAATTATTATTTATGAAAATACTTTCATTTCATTAAGTTATCTTTGAGTTCCTGTTCAAAAAAAAAATAAAAGTTATCTTTGAGTTTGGTGTCTCATTGGTAGATTAGGCGTTGTTAGGTTACTCTCTAATTACCGATGCGACGGATTAGGTATGGAAAAACAAACTCGTACCAGTGAGAGGTTGTGAATGACTTCAAGTTCCGAGCTTGTCTCTGTTAAGTCTAACTTTGATTTAAGAAAACTCGGGTTGAGAGAATTTTATCATCATTAAAATAATTCTAAACCCCATAGAATTTTGGATTTGCTAATTATTGGTAATGGATTTGCTAAGTAGACCTGTTAAATTCTCTTTTTGGTAACTATGGAAAATATTTTTAAAAAATAAAATTTCAAGCTAATCCATTTGGTAGCTATTGATATTTAATATGGTGACTACTACTTTTCAAAATTATCTCCCATTAATCTAACTTAACTTTTTTTTTTTTGCTAAATTAATCTAACTTAACTTACATATCGATTTGGTAGCTATTGACAATTAATTTGGCAATTACTTCTTATTAAAATTATCATCAATAGAGTTTGTTTAAAATTAAAATAAACTCTAGAGTCGGCAGAATCTATATCTACATTATGAAATACATAAATGAGTCGGTGTTGAAATTTAGTTATATAAGAGTAAAAGTTCATCTTATCTACCTTTTTCTTAATATATACAAAAATACGTACAAGTAATTATACTATTATAAAACAGTGAGGGAGTATTGGGATATGCAACGTAACAAAAAATTAAAAAAAAAAGTTAACTTTTACCATCAAATCCATTGGGGGAGGGGGAGAAATCTCTTACATTTGTTCTTGTAAGAACGAGGAATTTTCTTTTCTAGTATGGATTAACATGCGTTGTTTATGGTGGTCCATTTTTTGTAACTACAAAAAGGGCATGAGTATCCCTCCAATTAGAACAGAGAGATCACCAAGAAATCGAAATGAAATTGAAACCCAATCTAGCTATCCATATTTGGAACTCAAAAAAAGCATAAATTGAAAGAATAGGAAAAAAAAAAAAATCAAGAGAGAGAGAGAGAGAGTTCTTGAGAGTCGGTATAGGAAGAAAAATAGGGAGAGTGGAGCGAGGATTTGGGCGTTAAATTAGTCGAAAAGAATGTGAGAGACTGCATTCAAATGGTTGTATTAGATTTGCCATTTAAACAAGTTCATTTGACCATTTTGAGTGAAAAGATCTGTCTATCAGACACTTCACAACTGGGTTTGAGAAAAATCCGAAGTTCTAAGATTCTCTCTCTTTTTTTAGAATAATATTGAATTTTGAAGTTACAATCTTTGCTGAATTATGGGGTTGTTCTTGTTTCTATTTTAAGTTGCTGATCTTGACTCCATGACCTGTGAGATTTTGTGTAATCTATATATTGCAGATTTGTTTTCTTTCTTGGCATTTTTTTGGGGTTTGTTTTAATTGCTCTGGATTTTCAGTTTTTTTTTTTGGGATTCCTTTTCAAACATTCAGGTTTTGTTTGTAAGATTTTGTGTATCAATAAGAATATGGATTGAAAGGATTATGTATATAATAATTATTAATGCCCCATTTGGTTGTTTTCTTGCTTATAAAATGCTATTGTTGTAATTTTATGGGTGAGAACAAGAATGTCTCAAGAAGAGCATACCCAAAAGTACAGCAATAGTAGTAGTGGTTGTGGTGGTGCTGTTGCTGTTGCTGTTGCTGTCTGTGGCAGTGGTGGTAATAGCGGCAGCAGTAATTGTGGTGGTGGTAGATCTTCAAAAAAGAAGAAGCAAAAAAAGGTCCCACAAAGAGGATTAGGTGTTGCACAGCTTGAAAAGATTAGATTAGAAGAACAACAAAAAAAAGATGCAGCATTACAAGTTGCACAAAATCTTTTGACCCCTACAAATCCAATTATGTCACCTAGTAATTCTTCTTCATGTTTAGCTGCTGTTCAATGCCCTCCTGCTTTTAGGCCTACTAGTTTTTCTTCTTGTTCTTCAGTTCCTTTGTTAGCACCACCATCACCAAGTGATCTCCCTTCACCAAACTCTATATTTAGACCAACCCCATCAATCCCAAATGTTGAAATTTTGCATCCAAAACCAGTTCCATTATCGAAATCATTGAATGTTAGTGGCAGTGAGATTTGTTGGTCAGCAGTTCCTGCTCCTCCTCCTCACCCTGGTCATGGGAATTGGACTAAAGTTTGGAATGGTGAATATAATCTTGATGGGGAGAATCAGAGGTTGGATCATCATGGATTTAGATATAGGCCTAACGTTAATTTGGCCTATGATTCCATTTCCACCGCCCCCTTTTTGCCTCTCCCAAATTTTATTCCAAGATCACCACAAATTCAACCACCATCTCCTTCATCAATGGTTAGTTATTGAACTCCCTTTAGTTTTTGTATATAGAATTGTCTTGTATTATCCTTATTATTAAACCAACTAAAATGAAGTTGTTCTTTTGGTATTACAGGTGAATATTTCAACAGGGATTTCATCATCACCTGTAATGAATTTTCAGATGGAGCCCCCTTCAAACCAAAATATTTGTGCCAGCAATTATACACCTTTGTGGCCGGACGAAGAGAAGGTATAAATTTTGTATCTATGCTTAACCTGGAAAGTTTAGATTTTTCTCTATGTTGAAGTTAATTGGAATATATGCTGTCATCAAGACTGGAGATTTGTCAAGAGAATTTTCTTACTTTTTAACTTTTTATTGGCATCTTCATCATTTTCTGATCTGATAGTATAATAATTGTATTAACAGCTGATTCTATTGCATTTATCACTTTTTTTGGATGTCCTAGTTTGTAATTGTCTTGGTTCATAACATTTGTTCCGGTACATGCAAACCCGTTTTTCGAATTCATTGGTTTCATCTTCCATTTCTAGCACTTTGTAATTGTTTATGATGCAATATACAGATGATTGGCATTAAGAGGCCATATCCCTTCTCAATGGAAACTCCTCCGGCCCCTGCTTTTCATTTCAAGTTCCCTCCGAGCTATGTTTCTCCTATGTCCAGATTAGACGAACCAGTTTCTTGTAGCAACAGAACCTGCTTTAGTACTGACCCCGGAATTGCAGTTCTCAGGTTATAGGCTGTATTATTCTTGTAGTTCAAGGAGGATAATCAATTATTTGTACCTATATGCTGACGTTTTCTTTTTTAACCATTTCAGAGAAGGCCCTCCTAGGCCAAACACCTTGTCTGAGCCAGCATATATAGAAGCTAAAGAAAGAGAACCTGGAGGTCTAAATGGAGATTTCCTCAGTTTGGGACCTCCTGCAGCCCCTTCTCCGCATTTCAGCTCGAAACACAAACAATCTTACGGAAGTTCAGGACTTTACAGTCGCGAGTTATCTGATTTTCACTCTCAACCAAGTCAAGTATGACACTAAACCTTCAAGATTACGCAATCCATTTCTTGCTCGTAGTTTCATTTCAATGTCCAACTAATTTATGTCCTGTTAATGTTTCTACAGGGAAACAATGAAGATAATATCCAAGGGAAAAGTTCAAGAAAATCAACTCCACCACCTTTCTTTAGCTTCTTTCCATCACCTGAGAAGCAGATCGCGCAGGTCCAAACCCCGGGAAATAATTGCAATGGTGAAGTAGGGGAACATGTTGATCTTAGCTTGAAGCTTTAACTGTTTCCCCAAATTCACTGAACTGTTGTCCGTCTCCAATGGGGATTTCTTGTGCTCTCATTGTATCAGGAACTTGAAAAAATTCATCGATTCGGGTGAAATATTTGTGAAGTAATTGAAAATGAATGTGCTATATGTGTAATTTTAGTCCCTAGAAATGAGAGGCCCCAAAATGTTGATCATGTGAGTAAACTGGTTCATAATTTTGTTCATTTTTCTGTGCAATGAAAGTTCGGTACTACATTTTCCTGTGTTTTCTGTTTTCTTGCATCTGTTTTTATGCTTAGAAAAGTAGAACAGCAAAACAATCAAAACCTTATGAAGAGGCTATTTGAGCTCAGTCCTCCGGTTAATAGTATAGTGGTCGAATATATGACTTTTATTTCTCAAAAAAAGTAAGAAATGATGGTCGGACAACTGAAGCTCGTTGCGAGTTCAAGCCTGAATTCGAAGGGTTGAAGCTCTCGCAAGTAGCTTTTGGATTGGATTCGATAAAGTGAATTGTCTGTAGAAGAATGAATGGAATTTGAGGTGCAAAATTGTTGCAATATTAATCCAAATATACCCTTATAATACTAAGCATGATATTATTATTAATCTCAGTAACCATCCCTTCAATATTGGTAACATTTCGGTTAGATTTTAAGAACTAGGTAAATTTAGGGATGCAAAGGGTAATTATATTCTTTTACCTACTTAGAGATTACATAAACATGTCTAATTTGGTTAAATTTGGCTATAAATTTTGTTTGACAAACAACCCTCACTTCAGCATGACAACGTTCTCGCAATTCAGTGAACTGGGTCTTGGTAAGTGAATTTATATGGTTCTTGGTGTCAAAAGGACTGTCGGTCTTGTATCCCCTCTTTGTTGTAAACAAACCCAACGTAGCTCACATTGGGCATATCTCTACGCAACAACTTCCTATAATTTTTCCTTATAGAAAATCTCAAACCATGAGGATAGTTTGTGTAATATTCCATAAGCTCCTCGATTGTTGTAAACTACGGAAAATTAAATTATTCACCATCATCCTTACCATCCACTGAAGTATCATTAAAGTAATAATAGTTGTTAGATATGAAAGAGAGCAGTTAAACTACATTTAACAGTTGATTTTTGTAAAAGTTAACAACGGTTAATTTCATAACAAACAGTTGTTAATTTCGTAACTAACCGCTGTTAATTTTGTAGCAAACAACTGTTTAGTTCAAGACCAAGTCATAATCTCATTATCATTCTCCCCATCCCTAACATTTTATATACACATAAAAATAACAATTATCAACAACATGAACAACACATGAGAATCCAATAATTAGAGAGGTGTAAGACATATTTTGATCATACCATTGTCATCCACATTGTCACCTCCGGGTTGTTAAAATCTTCAACATTGTTTGTAAAAAGAAAAATGTAACGTGAATTATCATTTGTTTGTTGTTACATTGCTACATCAAATGTGTTATATGAAAATATAACATTTGTTATATTATGAACCGCATTGTGTTATTCTTTAAACGTAACAATGGTTAACTCCGTTAATCATATCATCCTCCCTAAAATTTGAGCACCTATCTTGATTACAATCGCCAACATTTTCTATTCACAACACAATAAGGTATTAGAAATACAAACAACTGTTAACTTAGTAATAGAGAGATGTAAATCTTTCTGTTCCCATCGACATATTCACATGATCTTGAGTTATTATACTCAAAAACATCTTTTGTACACAAACACGTTAAAGACATCATCAAAATCAAGCAAATAATAGAGGCTATTTAATAACTCTTATGATTACCATTGCCATCCTCATTGTCCACACTGGCTGATTTAAATCATCAACTTTAACTATATATACAGGGTTTTCCACATAGGTTTCTTTATCATCACTCTCGACCTTTCAAAAGATAAAAATGTTACTCAAATAATTTTCATATCACACGAGAGAAAAGAAACAAAAGAATATACTTACGATGACGTTGATATCTCTCTTTCTTTTAAGTTGATGTTCACCGGACTAATTATTTACTGACGAAAGATCTATAACATCTAGATCTATGCGAGGGATGTTCTTCTTTGAGAGCTGGTCTGAAAAGGAACAAAGGTTAGTTCAACTCTCACATAGAGATTTATTTATGGAAGAAAATATTTCAATCTTGAACAAATAAAACACAACAAGAGCTAACAGTTTGTTTGGTACGCTGGAATGGAATTCATTTCCACCAAGAATGACTTCTCACCCAAAATGAGAAAGGAGTCGTCTTTCCATTTTATTGTTTAGAAGGTGGAGTCGGAATAAAATGATGATTCCTTTCATGTGTTTGGAAAACGTGTTACTCAATGTCAGAATGGAATAATATTTTACAATATATGACATAAATGTCCCTGCTATTATATGTTTGCAATAAGTTCAAATGAAATCTTACACATATAAACCCTTGAAGGATGTTTCTTGTTTCTTGTTTCTTTCTATTTCCCACCTTATAACTATGTCTTAACAAACCCACGAAATACCAATTCAAACTACTATTATTTAATCAACCAACAATCAGATGAATCAACTCCATCGAGAAAAAAAAGGACGAAAAAAGAAAAAAAACTAAATAGTTTTGCTAAATTAACTTGAATCGAAAACACCACTTTATTTAAAAATAATATGGAGGAGGTAGAAGAACATACTTGATGAAGATCGAATGGAAGTTGAAGAGTTTGTTTATGATGATGAAGTTTGATGTAGTGAGACTGCCAATAACGTTGCAAATTAGAGGCATATGTGATGAATTTTACGATAATTACAAGAAGGTTATAATTGTCACAAATATTTATTTAGATTTTCAACTACTCCTGGAAAGACCTTTCCTCAAGTTTTTAAGAGGAAAGGCTTTTCTCACTTCTTACTGGAATGAATTTTCTCATGGAATGGTCATTCCCACTTCAAATTTTTCAACCAAACGCCGGAATGTAAAGAAAAGTGGGAAAGACCTTTCCATTCATTTCCATTCCCGCATATCAAACATGCACTAACAGCATGTTTGGTGCGCTGGAATGCAATCCCTTTCCAAGCAGAATCGGTTTCCACCCATAATGACTTCAAAATTCTCTTTCCATTCTAGTGTTTGGAAGGCAAAGATAGAATGGAATGTAGGTTCATTTTATGTGTTTGGTAAAACTATATTTTAATATCATAATAGAATGGAATTAAACAGAATATGACCCAAATGCCCTTTCAGCATATACTAGTGATACAACATAATTAAACATTCATTACAAAATCTTATTGAATAACATAGAATAACAT
>JAOWBF010005084.1:0-11578 GCA_028566175.1 Vinca major
GTAGTAATAATCTATAAACAGTCGTCGTTATTAACATTATAATATTATATAATTTAACTATTAACATTATAATATTATTTAAGTAAAACTTGAATGATTTATACTATTAATTAATTTTTTTCTAATATCTATGATCTTAGTTAATTAATTTTTTAAAATTTATATTATACTTAAATTTGTTAACAATAGTACTACTTAAATTTGTTTCGAACATTCAGTATGTTATAATATGTTTAGTGTCAATTTTTTAAATAAAAAAATCTATAATCCAAACAATAGTGAAATTTTTATATATAATAATAATATGTTTAATGTCAATTTTTTTAATAAAATATCTATAATTTAAAAAATAGTGAAATTTACTAGTATAATATTATTAGTGGGTCGAAAAATATGACGTGTAAAATACTAATTTTGTATGAACATAATTACTTGATTAATATTAAATTTGTATAAACATAATTACTAGATTAATACTAATTTTGTATTGCAAAGCATAATATGGTGTGGTAATTCAATTTCTTTACCTCAATCGTATGACTTTACTTATTCTAATTATCATAAACAGAATGAACATGGACTAGTTCTTTTGAAAATATCTGATATGAGTTGGGTCTATGTGGACCATGTAGTCCAGATTAAGCCACATCCCTGCAGAATGAGGAGAGAGAAGGAAATGCAGTGATGTGGCCAAATTTGAACTGCATGGTCCAGTGAACCCGGTCCATATCAGAATAGTTCAGTTTTTTTTACTAGTATGTCATTGCTTGATGACTAATCTATATTTAGGCTGTTCAAAAGAGATAGTTTTTATTTATTGATTATCATTTTCTTGTTATTGTCACTAGATGCATGGCATCCACTAGCTGTTGGTGCCAATATGGGGGAAAGTCTGGCATGGGGTCCGCCCCCACACTTCTCTCACATAATTTTAGACAGAACTCACACAAGATCTACATGTATAGTAGGTCTCACGGCCTGTATGTCTCACAAGTATCCATAAAGTCCGTTCCATAGGAAATTTTTCCCTAATATAGTTGCTGCTTCAGGAGATGAAGCTGCTACAACTATTGCCACAAATCCTCTTTGGGTTGTGCAGGTAATACTTCAAATACGTCCTCTCAGGTTACTATTCATCGTCTTCTCCAATTAACCAAGTATTGCTAAAGTAATCGGAGTTACCATTCATCGTCTTCTAAAAAAACAAGCATTGTCGAGTGTTTTAAACCGAAGTTACTGTTCATTATCTTCTCCAAGCATATCCTGAGGTTAATCAGATTTTAACCGCCGTTTAACCAAAGTTTAACCGGAGTTTACTGTTCATCGTCTTCTCCAAAAACATTTACTGGGCAACTCCCTTAGCATTTGACGAGAATGAATGTGGAAGGACAGAGATGATATTGTAGAATATGTGGTATAGGTATATGTAGAGTAGATGATTTTTAAAAAAAAGGAAAATTAAATTAAATCTTAAAAAATCCCGAAAGGGTATGTGTAAAACCTGTGATTTTTGCTTACGTGATATTTGGAGTATAATTATTTTTTTGCGATTAACGGTGTAGGCATAATTTATTTCGTATGATTACATACTTACGTGTCTAATTAATTGTTACTACATGTTACATGTTTTATTTCGTATACGTTTTATTGAGGGGTTTTTCGCACGCATAACGTAGTTTGGGAATTTAATTATAATTCACCTAGATGGATAATTTTAATTAGATAATTGATTGGAATTGGATTAGGAATTTAATTGAGATTGGATTAATTGAATAAGGAATTAAAGAAAAAAGGGAAATTAAAATAAATAAAAAAATAGGGAAACAACCGTGGGCTACTGTGATCAAGAGGCAAGGAAAATAAAATAAAGGAAAAATAAACAGGAAGCAAAACGTGTAATGGGTTAATGTGTTTTCTTGGAATTCGTGCACCAACAATACACAGATAGGGGCGCTCTCTTTCGCTCGCAGCCGCACAGGAAGGTCAGAACAAAGAAATTGAAGGCAAATCAATGGCAATGATCAGTAAGCAATCATGGTTCTCCTCAGAACCGTGTGCACAAATAAAAAGAAAGAAGAAATTGGGAGGCCGCTCCCTCTCTGTATTAGCCGGACAAGAATAAGGAAAAAAGAAATGGAGGGTCAAACATTAAGCAAGGATCACTAATCATTAATCCTTCATGAGACAACTATTGGCTAAAGCAATTAATAGAAAAAAATGGGTTTCTGCCTCGAGAACGATGTAAACTATGACAAAGAAAAGAAGAAAACAACAGTAGTAGGCGCGGAAAGAAAGAAAAGATTTTTGTGCGATTAAATATATTATGTCCAGAATTATCAATTTTGAAGAGAATTGAAAGACCTTCGAGTAAGCGCAGACGGATCGTGAATCGGAAGTTCCAACATAAAGTTATCGCCTCCAGAGTGAGCTGCCATGGCTGATTACGAATTTTCGTGTCTTATCGCGTTCGCAAGACATAAGAACCCCGCTTTACTCCGTCAATTTTTGTCTGATAATTATGATACTGTTGCGTGACTGTTATGGTATGTTTATTGTATTTTGGGTTTGATAAATTACATGAGCTGCTTTTAGCGATTCTTGGATATTTGGGATTGTAGATTTCATGGTTGTTAATTATGGAATTATGGGATAAATCGAGCATGTCATATAACTTGTTTCAATTGCTTTCATTAATTATTAATCATATCTATAAAATGTTCTGTACCGTTCTGTAACTGTTTTGTATTTGCCTCTTGATTGAATGCATTTAGGTTTTACTTGGAGTCATCTATTTGGAGTCGTTGATGATGTCCTAAGTGGTTATGGTCGACCGAGTCGTTGCCCCTATTGAGCTCTTGTCTAGGATCACTAGTTAGCAAGTTCCGTCCGACTTTTGCTCTACTCTGTTTTGATATATGACTCCGAGAGGTCTTCTACTCTGTTATGTACTGGGTCTTCATCTAGTGGAACCAATCATTAGATACGTTAGTGGTTTTGTGGAGTCCTTGATGGGGGATGATGAGAAAATGTAATGGATTGAACCTTAAAATCCGTGCCCCATCGTTTGGGGGGCAACCCGAACCCACGAGTTTTACTGAACCGTCTTAGTTTGGTTTATAATTGGGACCACCACCGTTATTGCTGAGTAGTAGTGAATAGATAACTGAGTTAATGCGGGGAGTGAATAACAATGTTCTAAGTATCTAAGACGAGTATGTGATTGGGTGTACCGGATGGGTAACGCGTGGTGCTTGTCGTATACTCAGTTATGGAATCGTTTACGTGCGAAGAATGTTGTTAATTGCTTAATTGTTGCATTATATATGTTCGTCCTTGTTTGGGTCTTTAATTACTGTTCGTTGAAGTCTTTTTGGTCGCATACGAGTTGGGGATGTTTGGGTAATGTTTTGGTGCACCTCTGCACAAGTTTAAAACTCATATTTCTGAAAACCGCAGTTGTGCAGTCCACTGAACTGTTCTGTTATGAACCATCTGTTCTGTCTGTACTGTCCTGAACTGTACTGTACTGTCCTGAACAGAGTTCTGAGTCTTGTTAGACTTGGGACGAGTCATTTGCATTTATTTCCATAAGGGTATTTTGGGAAATGGGCATCTGCGTTATCTGTATCTGTTCTGCTGTTCTGCCTTTATTATCTATATTACTGTTTTAGGTCCCTGCTGAGCACCGGAGCTCAGTCCGATATCCGGTTTTGTTTCAGGTTTTGTAGGTGTTGATTCTACCTATGATGATGGAGCTTGGGATGGGGATTGCGAAGAGTGAGAATAACTGGATAGTTCACACCTATTATTAATTTTATAGTTATTTCATTGAAACTTATAGTTCATTTTTCAGATGTAATAACTTAGAAGGATTTCATTTGTAGAATAACGCTTCCGCTAGTTTTTTTATTACTACTTATGGACTTTGAATAATGAACTCCTTTATTTAGTAATCTCTGACTGCGGCTTTGGTGCTTCATTAACCAATGGGGCACTGCCATGTCATCGACCCTGGAGACGGGGTGTGACAATTAGTCACAGACTCACAACTTTTATTCTTATCCAATATGAGACATTTTTTCATATGAGAATGGCATTTCACATTCACCCCTCCTTAAGGGACTACACATTCTTAGTCCAAGACCAACAAAGTGTGCAGGATTTTAGAAGTTGCTCCCACCGCTTCCCTCGAGATTCTAGAGATGGCCCAACGCTTACGGCATGACACTTAGTTTCTACATGTCCGTCTGGTCACCGACTTTGATACCACTAAATGTCACGCCATGTGAGCCCACAACACAACACATGGGCTTAACAGTACCCACGATCATCTACTTGTCAACCGAACTCGCTATGCCAAAAGAATATCCTGAGATGATAATGGGTACTTAAACCCACATTATATATCAATCACAACTTTCATTCTTATTTAATATGAGAGCTTTTCCCATATGAGACTGGAGTTTCACAAATGTCCTACGAGAAACAATAATTTTCCATTAACGTCTTCTTCATTTATTAAATATAACGAGTAAATACGGAGTAAAATTACAAATCAGAACATCGTTTATTTATGTTATTTAATTAACAATTTCCATGGTATATAGGAAATTGTAGGACATTCTTAATTATTGTGAGTTTAATTTCATATAGTAGTTCCTCAGCAATTAACGAATTGATAGTTGACATTCATGTTTCCTCTAGCATTGCCGTTTCCATCAGTGTCCAATTGACGAAATACATTTACATCAAGATCCAATCCTCCGTTACTGCATTGATCAACTATTCTCACAGTTGCTTGTGCTCTAGTTCTTGTATTAGTAACCTATGTACACCATTAGAAAAAAGAAAAGGAAAAAAAATATCAATTCGAATTCTTGTATTACAATAATGTTACAGGGAGAGTGATATTGAGGTTTTTGCAGAGGATCCAGAATGATTTGGCTAATTATACTTTTACATGCAGAGCAATTTATTAATTAGTGGCTTAACAATGTATTAAATTATCCATATATAGTAATATCACTTTAAATGTTCAATAACGCTTCATATAACACGAACTCTTTAATATTTCTAGCTATAGTATTTAATGTTTGTTCAGAGACGAAATTAGTAATTTGGCGTTGGGGCATAAATTGTAACAATATTCTGAAAACTAGCTAATAGGCCTCAATATCCTGTCTAAACCAATTGGCAAGTAGAGATGTTAATCAATGAGCTTATATGTTATTTGAATTTTCCTTAATCACTCGATAGAAGACCTCATATTTCAACACTCCCTGACATCGAGGTGAAAGTCAATTCAAGACTCGTCGCCCTTCTTGGGTTGCACGGTATCTATTAGAGTTCACTTTAAGCATTATGAGCACATAATTCTGCTTAAAACCCCACTCTGATATCATGTAAAAGTTAGCTTATAGACATCTATATCCTGTCAAAATCAATTGACTTTGAGAGGATACGAAAGGAGTAATATTTACTAAATTACTTCAACGTGGAATTTCTGGATTCACCTCGGATAAAAAACGATTTTCAACCCTAAAAACAGTGTAGAAACTTTTTCTTACCCTCAAACACCTTCCGCAAGAAGCTTGGCCGCGAGGACCGGCGGGACCGCAGAAAGCGGTCCAACCATACTGGCGCCTCCAAGCGAGGGGCCTGTTAGCATCCCAGGTTGCGCAGTAAGCACTTGCACGGAGAAGATCCCATCCAATGTTCTGTGGATTGTACAAATGATATGTTGCTCTAACATTAGAAGCACTTTGAGCACTGGCTGCTCCAACCAGGCACAGGAGGAAGCCAATGCAAACAACAACGTTAACTTTTTCCATTTTTTGTTTCTGATATTTTTCGAGGAATACTATAATTTTGGTTTGTGAGGAGAATATGGCAGAAGAAGGGTTCTATTTATAGTGTGGAGATATAGGTAATGGGTTGAAGTTTCAAAGATCATTATGTCATCTAGCTACATGTATAGATAAGACACTTACTATTTTTGAAATGCTGATAATAATTTTGTGTCAGTTGTTTTGAAACTATTTTTCAATAGCTATTTTAAACGTCGCCAACAAATTATTATAATTGCTAAGATTTAATAGGGTGCCTTTCTTGGGTATCAGATAGTAATACACGTAATCTATCGACTTGGTTCAAAATAAAGTTAAATGTTCAAGAAATGTTTAAAATGATTTATATTGTCATTATTTACAAAAAAAATTAACAGTAAATCAAAAAATTAGTTAGATCATAACTGTGTTAATTGGATTAAATACTTGAATAATAGTCACGATATTTGAATATTGACATCGTTTCCATTCAGATATTGGATGCAAGACTCGAACATACTTTTAAGGGGAGAGAATTAGTCGGCGAAACTTTTTCTTTTTCTTTTTCTTTTTTCGCTTTAAAGAAATTGGAGAAACTTAAACGGCAGTCCAGTTTAGATGCGGAACAAGAAAAAATTTGCACATGCAAAATACTTTTAACCATTTAATGATATTTTAAACGGTCCATATCTAAAGAGAGAAAAGTTACAGCTGAACTTTGACTCCGTTTATTAAGGCTTTTGGCTAGTTTGACCGGCCCAGATCCATGCGGAATAACATATTTTTAACACATATAAATCGAATAAAAATACATGTAATGTATTTTAGAATACATGCCTTGAATTTAAATAGCTATTTCGCTTTAAATTAATTTTAATTATGAAAATTTCAATCTGATGAACGAATATAAATTTCGCACATGCGAAACATACGACTGTTCTGCATCAGAACCGCTGCGTAGCTAGACGTCAACACAACATAACGTTTTTATTTTTAAAATGAACAACTTTTTTCACAAATGACGATATATTATACACTAAAAAATCTTTATACAGTATTAATTTTCTAAAATTATCTTTTCACTTCTGTTAAATAAAATGAATATAAAAGTTCTCATTCAATTTTACATATTTTCAATATCTATATATATATATATATATATATAATAAACATTGTATCACATGAATATTTCTAAAATATTTTTGTAATGCCATTAAAGCTAGTTTTCAAAGTTTAATGTTGATTAGGGAAACATTGGTTAAACTTTACATATATCCCTAAGCTTTTGCAGAATAGTTCCGATCCTCTGTAGTACTTTAATTACGATTTTTTTATCCATATAATTTAAATTAAAATTGATAAATTTTATAAACAAATGAATAAAGCTTATGTGCGAATTTAACCATATTAGGAATGCTAGAAGATCCGGTGTGTTGGCTGAATGGGCACTTACTAGTTACTTCTGCGCCTATATTTTTTCTGCATTTCACTTCCACCATCTTAAAAGCCGTCCTTGTGCTATAGTTATCACTTACTAATTATTTAGTAAAACAATAAAATCAATTTTTTTTTTTCACATTTTCAGGAATGGATTCCCAGTCTCCTGAACAAGGAGTCAGGATTAGACAATTTATTCATGGTTTCAAATTTTTGTTAAATATCTCACATTAATTAATTTGTAAGTGTATTTAAAATTTATAAGATTTGGGCAATCTTTTCATTTTAAAAATACTTTTAAAGAGTTAGATTTAGATCTGAATTTATTTTTAATACGACTTCGCGCATTTAGCTTTAGCTTGTGAGGTATTTTAAAAATCTAACATTTACTGTTTGGGATTTTGACGGCAAAAAAAGTCTATTTTCATTCTATATCCCCTTCTATATCTTAATGAATAAATGTTCGCCACATGTATATTTTTTTTTATGGATTTTACTATGTTTTTTAAGTTATATTTTTTTAATTAAAAATTGAATGCATGTTATTTTTTTATTAATGGGACATAAAAAAGTATCGAATGAGAATAGAAAATTTATAGCCGTTTTTGACTAATATTTGTATCGAGGTGGCTGCGCAAAGGTGTTATTCTTATTAATATCTTAGAAATGGACAGAACTGTCATTTTCACTATTTACAATGATGAAACGCCACCTATTTCTAGTCGCTCTCAATAAGCTGTAAAAATCGTTTGTTTTTATTTCGTGTCCGATTTTTTGTTTTATTAAAATTTGTCTCTTGTTAATTCTTTTAATTAAAAAATTATAGTTTAAAAGAAATAATATAATTATTAATAAAAAAGTTAACATAAATTAAAATTTTATTGACGGGATAGGAAACGTAACAAAAAAAAAAGGTGAATAGAAGATTTGTTGCCATTAATATGAGGTCGCTGGATATATATTCTGATTTGTCAAAAATGTGAAGCGCCTCTAGAAATTGTGTGAATTTTGAGGTAGAATCTCAATTGCAAACCTTTGGTACATTGTGTAGGCAAATAATACAATTGTTCTTCAAAAAACTCCATTATTTAATTAATTTCTTGAATAAGAAACAGATTCAAGGATATTACATTTATCCCATATTATTTTCTTGTTGTTCATTTTGGTCCTATTAGTTGAAATTCCGTCAATTGACCGCGAAGCATTGTAAAACAAAGTGGAGGTTTTGATTTGAGACGGAATAACATTTTACATGGTCTAAAAAGTACAACGGAGTGGAGGTTCTGATTTGAGACGGAATAATATTTTACAAGAACTTTTTTTTTTTTGACGAATTAATTTTAGAGTTCTGAATTTACATATGGTGATAATTCTAAATATCAAATTGACAATAATCCTAATTGAGTGATATGTAATAATCAGTCAAACATGGTGTGATCTCATCATCATCAATCTAATAATTTTTGTCCAAACCTTAAAAATAATTTGAATATTGACATCGTTTCCATTCAGAGTCAGGGCTTCGAAATTCTATGGAGAGAGAATTAGTTGGAGAAAACCCAATTTTTTCCTCCTTAAAGAAATCGTAGAGAATTGGACGGAGTCAAAATTCCTAGTTTGATGCGGTTAACTATAAAGAAGGGCCAAGTGAATGTATACCGGCCCGCACATAATACCAGAAAATTTATTGAGTTAAAAGTTAGTGATCGAACTAGACAGATTATTATTGAACTATTTATTGATATGTGTTATAATAAATATTTAAAAATATTTTTAATTTTTTAATAACATATAATATATTAACTAGAAATATAACTTCATTAAAAGAATGCAATCCATAACAATTCATTACTTTTTTTTTTGCTAAATAATAACAATTCATTACTTTGATCAATCATGTTTAACATTTATTGAAATAGTTTATAAGTTACAAATAAGATTGATAAAAAAAAATCATAAGTTCAAGCATAAAAATTGACTTTTTGTAACATTATTTTAACCAAATTATTTATTTTGCTTAAACCATAACATATAAACTACTCAATTATATTTTAATTTAATAAAAATAATATTTTTTTACTAATTTCGATCTTTTTTTTTTTGATACCAAACTGTGTTGTATATTATACCATCATTTCCAAACTTACAAGAGTTTGAACTTGGGGAGGAATATCTTCCATCCACACTTTAATAGTGTTTAAATCACACCCCATACGAGCTAACAGATGGGTTACATTTTTACCGTTGCGCTTAACATGATAGAGTGTTGAACAAAAACGAGTTTTATAAAATGCCTAACCTGATGAATAAATTCTCATTCCATCGTAAGATAGTCATTATCATCATGTACATGATGAACAAGAGAAAGGCAATCCGTCTCTAGAATACACGGCCATAGTCCAAAATCCATTGCAAGTTGAATGCCGATGATCGCCGCTAAAGCTTCTAAATGTAGAATACTGCAAGGTTGTTGAATCGGCATCATTAGAGAAGCCATTGGTTCTCCAGCTGCATTTCTTACAATCGTACCTAGTCCATCTTTTGCACCTTTAACCGCTCCATCTACATTTATTTTATAAGAATCTTGTTGAGGGGGCCTCCATCTGGGATTAACATTGCAACTTTGGTTTGCCAGTTGACTGTTCTCAATATGCACTCCATGAGCTTGTTGATATTGGTCACAAAAAGCTAAAGCTCCATCCACCACATCTTGAGCTTTCCTTGTACAACCTTAAAAAAATCAGCGTATTTCTCGCCCCCCAAATAGCCCACCACATCATAGCAACAACCTGCAATTGGTAAGTTGTAGCAGAGAATACTAATCTCTCCCAAATTTCTAACACCGAAGACCCATCAGTCCATGTCCATTCCATATTTATTCCACATTTCTTCCATATTTCACGAGCAAAACTACAATGGAAGAGTACATGTATATCTGATTCCACAATGAACCCGCATCTCGGGCAATTAACCTCTGTCAATTGGAGTCTTCGCATTAGTAAACCGCGAACAACCATAGCCTTATTGCACCATCTCCAAACACACAAACGTACTTTAGGACGAATATCTAAACTCCAAAGTTTCTTCCATGCATAACCTCGTTGGCCTGATGATGTGGATGCCGGCTGATGTCCTTCCCACATTTTCTGAAAATCCATTGCCACCCTATAAGCTGAGTTAACTGTAAACTGTCCATATTTAGTAAAATGCCATATCCATCTGTCCTCCAAAGGCCTTTGACACAAAGGGATTTGTGTTATAATATCTATATCCCTGGAGTGGAAAATTGATTGAAGAGCATTCACGTTCCATCTACGAGGATGTTGTAATATGAAATCGCTGACCCTCAACTCCTGTGAATAATACAAATTCCTTATTAGCGGGCGAAAATTGTATGGCTCTGGTAGCCAAGGATCTTTCCAAACATTAATATTCACCCCATTACCCACACGCTTCCTCATACCAAGCTTGAGCAGCTCTCTACTTTCCCATATACTTCGCCATAAATATGATGGTCTCTGTCCCAAATTGGCTCTCATAAATTCATCATTAGCAAAATATTTGGCTTTCATAACTTTAGACATCAAAGATTCGGGCCATTGTATTAGTCTCCATGCTTGTTTCTCTAGCAAGGCAAAGTTGAATGCCTCCAGATTACGAAAACCCAGCCATCAATCTTTGCCCGACACATATATTCCCATTTACGCCAACATATCCCACTATTTTGGTTCCCATGATACCACCAAAATTTTCTCATCATAGTTGTTATATCTTTTGGCAAAGCAATCGCAAAAATAAAACAAGACATTGCATAAACCAGAATATATTGAATAACAGATTTCAAAAGAATCCCCCTGCCCGCCTGTGATAAAAACTTCTCTTTCCATCCACTTATTTTCTTCCAAATTCGGTCTTTTATATACTGGAAAATTTCAATCTTAGACCGCCCTATAAGGAATGGTAAACCAAGGTACTTGCCACGAACTTCAACCTCCATAATCCCCATAGTATTAGAAATAAATATTTTCTCCTCATCATCCACTCTTTTATCAAACATAATCGATGATTTAAGAAGGTTTACCTGCTGGCCCGACATGATTTCATATTGTTGGATGAGATCTTTGATTTTTCTCGCATCTTGTACTGTAGCATGAGCGAAAAGGAGACTATCGTCCGCAAATAATAAATGTGTCAAAGCTGGTCCTATCCTTCCCATTTTTAACCCATGCCACTCTCCAATCAGCGTCAAAAGGCCCTCCGCACAAATAAGGAACAAAAAAGGTGAAAACGGGTCTCCTTGACGGATGCCTCGGGTA
>JAOWBF010005790.1:0-11568 GCA_028566175.1 Vinca major
ACCATCACCAAAAATGTCTCTAACTAGAATAACACCCTTTTATCGTTGTCATCAGGCTGGTCAAGAACAACGACATCCAACGGGAGATTGAGTTTGACGATGCAAGGTTGTAGTTTGTTAATAAAAATCTCATCAACTTGTCCCTTTCCTTTTTTCTTTTTTATCTCTAGCCTTTAACTTTAATTCCATCTCTTGCTGGACCTGAGAGCGGATGCTTTGTTCTACTTGATAGCAGATGCTTTGTTCTAGCTGGGGACACTCTCTCTCCTCGACGTCAGGGGTGATGGATTCCATCTGCGTCTTAGTAACAATTGGTGGTCTAGAAGAGGAGGCTCAGGCCTTTTCCTTGGAAATCTGTGATAAAGACCCCAAGCCAGGAATAGTCCCCTTTTGCATCTCCCAACTATATAAGCAACCATATGGATCTGCAATATAATATATGGGGCAGATGCACAACTAGAGACTGATTCTTGAGTAAGTGAATCAAATACCAATCTCATTTTCCCCTGAAAATCAAAGAATATGTTTAAAAAACTAATCAGAGTAAAATTAGATGTAAGATTAACAAGCGATCAACTAAAGTACCTGAAGAGATTACATTGCTTGGCAGCATGCATAACTATGTTATTATGCTGAAGTTGATATAAAATGAATTTTGACATAATACAAAAAAGATGCATGACTTACCGAGACTCTCTAGCGTCCTTGTCTACCCAAGTATCCTTTTTTCTCTCCATTCTTGTAAGTATTCAAGTCTTGGTGTAAGTCGGCTAAGTTGACCTTCGGTCCTTTCCTGGCAATACGTAAATCAAATGTTAAAGATCTAAGTTACCATTATTTTGAGTTTGTATGACGTAAACAAATAGAAATGAAACTGTTAACTAACCAAGTCCTTCAAGTGGATTGCAAAGTTCTTGGAGCCTCCACTATGATTTCGCGGGCCCTTTCCACCCGTCCCCTCTACAAAGTTGTTCTTGTTTCTGGCAGACCAAGCCTCGAACTCATCTGAATCTAAAATGATCTCGAATCTAGCCCAAAAATCCGGATGGATCCATCTAGGCCTAAATCTAGATTTTCTTTAATCTGCCATAATTCCAGTAAGCCTCCTCTTGGTTAAGTTTCTCCATCCGACCATGATGGCAGACTCGTGCACAAGATTCCATCTATAAAATTTCCGCAAAAGTCAAAGTTAAGATATAAATAGTGTTAACGAACATATATATTATTTTTTTAAAGAATGACATAAATAAACCTAAATAATTACATGAACCTCATCCTGTCACAAGAACAAAACATCATCAGGTACATTAGCCAAGCTATTGTACGGACCTCGAAAATGTCGCGAAATAATACTCGTAATAGTCTGGACCATGTCACTATTAAATTCAACTTTTTAGATTTACTAAATTTGCATTTGAATGAAATCAATTTGTTACGGAAAAATTCGCTTATGTTTGCAAGATAGGGATAATGAGCATACCGGAGTCTGCCTAGAGATTTGATAAGTAGTTGGTAGACTGGGATAGAGGGCGGGGGAGAAGGACTTGGCAGCTGCATATCCGTCAGATATGCTGGAGCTTCCACCGATCCCTGAGATGACTCATGTGTATGAGGGGGTAGAAGGAGAAACCGACGCAGCAACCCGTGTTGAATGCGCAGGCTGAGGTGCTGATGAAGTGGGTACGCTCGAATATGTTCTTGGAACCTTATCTTTTGTTTGATTGAAGTTTAATTATCCTTTTGGAGGCATCCTTGAATCCATAAAGTTACTATCTCTAAGAAGCTTTGTTTCAACATATATATTATTCCGATTATGTATAGTTATTTAGTTAAATTTCCCTTCTAGTATCGTATAAATATCTAGCAGTTAGATAATTTTCATTCTAATGAGAAAAATCTAGAAAATTCCCAAAAAGTTGTGTTCTTCCATTCTCTACTACATTCTTATTTTCTTTGTTTTCTACATGAACGTTACTACATTGCTAAACAGTTTACATTACATAAATTAAATTTCATTCCATACTTATACTATTATTCTAGCAGAAGTTATTAGATTGCAATATACAAATGAGAAATTAGAAATTAGAACCCACTAACCCATACTCTAACTAATTAAACAAATAAACATCCCAATTACATAATAGACTTACAATCCAAATTGAAACAATTGCAACTACCAGAACTAGAAACATTCAAACTTACTTTATATATTGGGCAGTAAAGTATAATGGTGGCGGTGAAGTTTGGATGGTGGCAAAATAAAATTGAGCACCGAGGCAGTCAGATTTAGTTGGTGGCGGGGGTGGAGAATGAAGAATTTGTTGTGCGGTGGAGGTTGGTGGTGACGAGGAAAGCATTGAAAAGGAATTTGGTGGCGGGGAATGAAATGAAAAGGAATTTGGTTAAGTGTTCGATATGACACCCATATATGTGGACGATGTTGTTTTGCTACAGCGGTCGCAAAGTCGCCCCTACTTGCCACCACTTTGCGACCGATCCAAACGATAGTAGCCGTAAGATTTTAATAAGACAGTGTCATTTTGACAAAGTATTAATAGTTATAATTGTTATCTTTTTAGAAAAAAACATATTGTTTTTTTTTTCTAGATCGATCTTTTGAAATATTATATACGTTATTTTTTTCATAATATTTATATAATCTTTATCTCTTAATTTTTAAATGCCTAGTCTAGTTGATATACCCAAAATACCGGATGTAGAACTTCTAAGGTTAAAAGAATTAGCTTGTAATAGGAGACTAAACTTTCGTCAAATCGCATAGAAAATATGCTTTGATAAAGAATTTTGAAAAGCTTTAATTGAGACATTTACATTAATCAATGAAAATAATGTAAAATTACAAATATTTATGATAAGAAGAATTATAGAATTAACAACACAATCAGCGAATACGAAAAATCTATAGAACCATTATATTAACTATGAGGAGAAGGGTTTAATTTTCTATTCAAGTTCTTCTATAGTTTAGATGTTTCCACAAATAAAATTGCATAAACAAATAGATAACGTTTCCAAAATAGGCCTTTTCTCCTTTCAAAATAAATATTTAGGTATACAAAAATTTGTCAATAAATACCTAAATATATACAAAATAGTAGTTATACAAAACAAAAGTTTGGACGTAGACTCTTCATGTCTTCAACGCCATACTTCAATAATTTGCCCTGACACCCTCTGCAAAAAAGAAAGAAACATAGAGAGTAATTAGGAAACTTTATGAGATATACATTCAAATAAAAATTAAGAGAGTTGCGACAATAATTTTCAAATACTAAAACGGGCGAAATAAACATTAAAACTGGATTAAAACAAGCGAGCTACCAAGTGAATTAAATGATAATAAATTATATTTCATAACTACAACCTCTAAGAAGATGTGGAACATGCAATTTAAGTCAATTCTTATATTTTCTCACAGCCATTCCCTTCTCAAATCCCCATGTTTAATGTATTAAGAAATTAAGGAATAGCATGAAAAGTTATATAGGTTTCGTCTAAATTTTCAGCCTTAATTAAATTTTTCCCCAAATCATAGAATAAGAACAAAGTATCTTAGGAACCAAAATTTACTCAAAAAAGTCTTACATAAATTTATAACAAGAATTCTAACAAAATTACTAAAAAATTCTAACAAAGTAATCGGCTGAAAACACAAACGAATTTAGGATGAACAAATTAAAATTAATTAACAAATCTACGATCAAAGAAAATGATGTCTAAAATTTTTGAACAAATTAAAATTAATTAACATTATTAAAATTTGAAATTAATATATACTTACCACCCGGGCCATCCGACCAATCTCTCCGGCTGGGAGAGGGAGAGCGGCGGCCGGGGTTAGAAATGTTTGAGAATTTGATTTTGAATTGTAATTGAAGTGTCGTGAGGACATTTTAACTAATACTATTATATGTTATTAAGATTATCACGAAGTGGGAGCTTCGCGATGATATATAAAATGTGAGAAACCCAATTCTTTGTGTGAATAATAAAATGGTATAAAGTGTGGTGGTTGGAATGTGGTATATGAATATTAAAACCACATCCGACACGGGTTTCCTATGAAAGTGAGAATCGTTTTATATGTAAAAGTGGTTTACATGGTTTTAAAATATTTTACTAAGGTTGTGCTCCATGTTATAATCTCGTGCGCGCCCAATGCTATTTCAAGGCTTGTCAAAACCAAAATAGCTATAAAACATGGATTGTTACAAGTTATCTCGAAATCATTCTTTCCTCTCCATCTGTATTGAATTTTGTACATTCTTTTTTCAGTAATATAGGCATTCTGTCAAGAGAGTTCTACTGTTAAACTTTGATTCGAAGGTGCTGCTCTTTTCTACTTCAAAGAAATATCGAGTTTGGACGTTGTACCTTGGGAGTTCAGTGCTTCAGAGGCCTGAAGCAATAAAGGCAAAAATATTGATCTTAAGGGGAAGCGGTATACTGTTGTCTCGTCCATGATATAATCCTAAACCGTTTTGAGGTTATTTATCTAACAGTTATTTATATCTATCTCTAACACCTGCTAAATTTGTAGTTTATAGTTATTATGTGTTTGTATTAACAGTTGTTATATAGTGATTTTACAGCTGTTAAGTATGAGGTTTACAGTTGTTACATACTATTTTAACAGTTGTTATTTTTTTAACCCAACAACTACTATTTTTTTAGCAGACCAGAAAAATTCCTAATATATTCCTAATAGGAAGAAGAAAACCAATGTAGATTGTAGATCATTATTAATCACTGTTTTTCTTTCTTCAAGTATTAGTGTTGTCCGAATACATTCTGATCGTCGATTTAATTTAAAGTTCTACCAATATGTGAGAATTGTCGTTTCGCTGAATTAGGAGCATCAAATCTTACTAGAGGGGGTCATGCCCTATCAACAATATTCATCTCTTATTGCTTTTCAAAAGTAAATCTACATAAATTTGAAAACATCACAAATATTTACTTATTGTTTAGGTCATTGAAAAAAAAAACTAATTTTGGATTGGTTTTTCATTTTAAATTTTGTACAAAAGAATGAAAGAAAGTACACCACAGAAAAATAGTAATGAAAATTAAATACAAATGCACCTTTCTTGTATTATGCTACCATTTCATAAGTTGTGTTAACAATTTCTTGTTTCTTTTGAAAGGAAGTTATTTACTTAATTAATCAAAATATCTTGTTAGTTGAGTTTTATTTACTTAGTCAAATAATCTCCTTTATTTCAGGAGTTAGCTAATAGTTTTTGTTAAGATTTGATTTCTTTTGTTATAATCACATAATAGTAGGAACAAGTGATTCTATCCTTATTTTTTCTGTTTTCAAGTTGTAAAAACTTTATTTAAGTGAGATGTGTTTCTATTTTGAATATATCAATTCATTCTATTTACTTAAGTGTTCTTAGCTTTGTTATCGAACAGTGGTATCAGAGCCTTCAAAAGAGGGCATGATTGTGATTGTTTTTTGTGAGGAAACACGAGAGGAGTGATGGCAACTGAGAGAGATACTATGTTGAGTATTCCAAAGTTTGACGGAGATTATGAGCATTGGGAGATGCTTATGGAGAACCTGCTGCGTTCTAAGGAGTGGTGGCACTTGATAGAGACCGGGTATACTGAACCTGGCAGAGGAGAAGTCTTGAATGGCGCACAGAGGACACAACTTGCTGACCTGAAGTTGACAGATCTAAAGGTAAAAAACTATCTCTTCCAGGCCATAGACAAAACAACCTTGAAGAAAATCACTCAAAAGGACACATCCAAGCAGCTTTGGGATTCAATGAGAATAAGGTTTCAAGGAGATGAGAATGTAAAGAATGCGCAATTGCAGACACTTCGGAGGGAATTTGAGGTGCTTCAGATGAAGACCAGTGAATCCATTACAGATTATTTTTCAAGAGTGGTTTTAGTTTCAAATAGTATGAGTAATCTAGGTGAAAGCATGGAGGACGCAAAAATTGTGGAGAAAATATTGCGCACTCTTCCAGAAAGTTGGAATTTTGTTGTGTGCTCAATTGAGGAATCAAAAGACATCAAGTCGCTTTCGGTGAATCAACTTCAAAGTTCTCTCTTGGTGCATGAGCAGAAGTTTCGGAGGAGGATAAGTACTGATGAGGAACAAGTACTAAATGTGGCGTTTGAAGAGAGATCCGGCGGGCGTGAAAGAGGAAGAGCTAGAGGAATTATGAGAGGCACTGGCTCTACGAGAAGCAGAGGCAGGCAATCTTATAATAAGGCTTCTATTGAATGTTTCAAATGTCATAAGCTTGGACATTTTAAATTTGAATGTCCAGATTGGGAGAAGGCTGCAAATTATGTTGAGCTAGATGAAACTGAGGAACTACTATTAATGGCGCATATGGAGAAAAACAAAGAAGAAAAAGAAGGCGTATGGTTTCTTGATTCTGGGTGCTCGAATCATATGACAGGAAATAGAAGATGGTTTGTTGTTCTTGACGAACAATTTCAGCACACTGTAAAGCTGGGAAATAATACAAGAATTCCAGTCATGGGGAAGGGAAGCATTAAATTTGAAGTGGAAGGAATTACACAAGTGGTAAGTGATGTCTATTACATATCGAAACTCAAAAATAATTTGTTGAGTATAGGTCAGCTTCAAGAAAAATGGTTGGCAATAGTGATTCAAAACGGTGCTTGCAAAATCTTCCATCCAAGTAGGGGTCTTATTGTTCATACCCTAATGACTGAAAACATAATGTTTGTATTGCTTGCAAAAAGAGTGGAGGACTTTCCAACATGTCTTCAGGTTATAACTGATGAGGTGACAGAATTGTGGCATCAAAGATATGGCACCTGAGCTACAACAACTTGAATAAATTGCAAAACAAGCAAATGGTGAAAGGGATGCCTAAACTGAAGGTGATCAATAAGATGTGCAACGTGTGCTACAAGGGAAAGCAACACAGAGAGAGCATTCCGAAACAAGCAAAATGGAGAGCCTCCCAAAAGCTTCAACTGGTACATGCTGACCTTTGTGGACCTATTACTCCCATCTCTAATAGTGGAAAAAGGTACATATTTAGTCTTATTGATGATTACAGTAGGAAAACTTGGGTTTATTTCCTAGCTAAAAAATGTGAAACGTTTGCATTATTTAAAAAGTTTAAAAGTTTTGTTGAGAAAGAAAGTGAAAACAATATTTTATGTTTAAGAACTGTCAGGAGAGGAGAATTTGTCTCGCGAGAATTTAATGACTTCTGTGATATTCATGGGATCAAAAGGCAATTGACAACACCGTATACACCACAGCAAAACAGAGTTGCCGAACAAAAGAATCGTACTATAATGAATATGGTTCGATGCTTGCTTGTGGAGAAGCAAATGCCAAAGACGTTCTGGGCAGAAGCTGCTAAGTGGACAATTCATGTGATCAATAGAAGCCCTACCGTCTTAGTGGAGAACAAAACTCCTGAAGAATGTTGGAGTGACCGCAAACCAAGTGTCGAATACTTCAAAGTATTTGGAAGCTTGGCTCATGTTCATATCCCTGATTAGAAAATAGTGAAACTTGACGATAAGAGTCATGAATGCATATTTCTTGGTGTAAGTGAGGAATCGAAGGCATATAGGATCTATGATCCAATTTCTAAAAGAATAATCACAAGCAAGGATGTGATCTTTGAAGAAGACAATAGCTGGAATTGGAGGAGGAAAATGAAGAAGAGAAGAACGATATGCTTTACTAGGGAGAATGAAATGTCGAAACAGGAATGGCTGACTTCGAGGCGGAAGACACAATTGATGAAGAAGAAGTTACACCTTCTCCTCAACAAGAGCAAGCTACAAGTAGAAACAATCAAGCGTGTGAAGAAAATGGGTCACAAATTGTAGAAACTGTTTCGGAAATGAGAGTGACAAAACCTCCTGGTTGGATGAAGAATTATGTCAGTGGAGAAGGTCTATCGGAGGAATATGAGGTACAAGATTTTGTTTTGTTTATGTCTAATGATGACCCTATTATGAAGATCCAGTCAAAGAAGAAAAATGGAGGAATGCTATGATTGCGGAGCTGACATCAATTAAAAAAATGAGACATGGGAGTTAGTAGACTTACCTACAGGAGCAAAAACCATTGGTGTCAAATGGGTGTTTAGAACCAAGTTGAATGAAGATGGAAAAGTTGATAAATGTAAAGCGAGACTCGTGGTGAAAGGTTATGCTCAACAATATGGAGTAGACTACTATGAAGTATTTGCACCCGTGGCACGTTGGGACACAATCAGAATGATCTTGGCTTTGGCAGCACAACAGAAGTGGCAGGTGTTTCAACTAGATGTAAAGAGCGCATTTTTACATGGAAAGCTGGAGGAAGTCGTGTTTGTTGATCAACCAGAAGGTTTCGTAAAAAGAGGAAGTGAACAGAAAGTTTACAAGCTAAAAAGAGCACTGTATGGACTGAAACAAGCTCCTAGAGCTTGGTACAGTCGGATTGAGGAGTACTTTGTTCATGAGGGGTTTGAAAAGTCTGGATATGAACACACTTTGTTCACCAAGATAGAAGAAAATGGTGGAATTTTAATAGTAAGCTTGTACGTTGATGATCTTATCTTCACAGGAAATGACATAAAGTTGTGCAAAAGCTTCAAGAAATTGATGCAATAAGAGTTTGAAATGACTGACCTTGGTGTGATGAAATTCTTCTTAGGAGTTGAAGTTCAGCAGAATGAAGATGGAATTCATCTAAGTCAAAGAAAGTACATAAAAGAAATTTTGGAAAGGTTTGGTATGGAAAGTTGTAATCCTGTCAATAATCCAATGGTACCAGGAACTAAGCTTTCAAAGGAAGAAGGAGGAGCTGAAGTCAATTCTACTGCCTATAAGCAATTGATAGGTAGTCTTATGTACTTAACTGTTACCAGACCTGATGTGATGTATTGTGTGTGTTTATTAAGTAGGTTCATGTCTAGGCCAAGAGAAGATCATATGTTGGCTGCCAAAAGGGTTCTAAGGTACTTAAAAGGAACAATGGAGTATGGAGTTTTCTATCAAAAAGGAGCTAAAGAGGGCTTAAAGGCCTATGCTGATAGTGACTATGCAGGGGATGAAGATGGAGCAAGAAGCACATCTGGTTATGTGTTCTTGATGAGTGAGGGAGCAGTTGCATGGAGTTCAAAGAAACAACCAGTGGTGACACTCTCGACAACAGAAACAGAATATATTGCAGCTGGAGCTTGTGCTTGTCAAGGTATTTGGATGAACAGAATTCTTGGAAGTTTGGGAATAACACCATATGAGTGTATTAGCATTTTCTGTGACAACAACTCTTCTATAAAGCTGTCAAAGAATCCGATTTTCCATGGCAAAACTAAACACATTCATGTAAGATTTCATTTCTTGAGAGATCTTGTGAGAGATGGAGATATTGAATTGGTGCACTGTGGTACAAAGGAACAGGTTGCTGACATTATGACCAAACCTTTGAAGCTTGAGACTTTTGTGAAGTTGCGAAGTCTGATGGGTGTTCGAACAAGAATTGAAGTAAACTGAAAGGCTTTCTGCCATTCCAGTTTAGGGGAGGATTTGTTAGTTGAGTTTTGTTTACTTAGTCAAATAATCTCTTTTATTTCAAGAGTTAGCTAATAGTTTCTGTTAAGATTTGATTTCTTTAGTTATAATCACATAATAGTAGGAACAAGTGATTCTATCCTTATTTTTCTGTTTTCAAGTTGTAAAAGCTCTATTTAAGTGAGCTGTGTTTCTATTTTGAATATATAACAATTCATTCCATTTACTTAAGTGTTCTTAGCTTTGTTATCAAACATTCACAATTTCCTTACATGAATTGAGCGGAGCTTATTCTGCAAGTAAATCATACTCAATTTATATTATGGGACGGTGATGTCAATCCCAAAACGACAGTTTTAGTATTGAATTTTCCTTTTTTTTTGGGCTTCATCACAATAATGAGGGTGGAGGATCAATCTCTTTGTGTTATTTCTCCGATTGGATGGAGATTTTTGCAACACTTGCAAGCCCATATGTATTTAGTAAGGCCCAAAACAAAAATACCAATAAGTTATTGCCCCGTAAGTTATAAAAAAGTTAAAATACCAATACAAAAATACCAATAAATACCAACAAAAATACCAATAAGTTATAAAAAAGTTAAAATATATATTTTATATGTAAATAATAATAAGTAACATATAAATCATAAAATATAATTTCACAAGTTTTTCAAAAGACAATAAGGCAACAAAGTTCACAATAAAGAACTTACAAATCTTTTAAAATATAAAGAAGACTGAAACCATTTATCGGTTTCACAAGACTGACAAATGCATGAAATATCATAGCATGCTGAAAACAATTAAACTTTTTAGAAATTATAAAAAATTAGACACACCGAGATACATCAAGTGTAGAATAAAATGACATATATTTTGAAAATGCAAAACAAAACAAATCACATATATTTTGGAAATGCAAAACAAAAAAAATGACTGAAAGTTACGAACTCATAGTTAAAAACTTTGATTACCTGCTGGATTTCTAGTAGTATTAGAAATTGATGAAGAATAGGAAATTTTGTAGACTCGGTAGAAACGTACGTTCTTACGTTTTTACGATCTGATTCTATCCCGTTTCTATCAGATTGCGATTCTACTCCCGATTCAACATGTTTTGCTTCCGTAGAATCGTAGAATCGTGTGATTCTACGAGTTAACTCGCGATTTTAACAACATTGCTTTTATTAGTTATCAACAATTTATTCCAATTATACCATCAACATATCTTTTATTGGAAGAGAGAGAAGAAGAAGGGATATTATTGAAATTGTGGTAGAAAGATTATTATTTGTTTGAGTTTTTTAATTTTTTTAAAGTGTTCTAAACATCTTATATTTAGGAATGGAGGGAGTATTATGACAATGAGGGAGTACCATTTTAATTTATCGCTATGAAACTTGAGAAAACCCTAATTACTCTT
The DNA here is from genome assembly GCA_028566175.1 of Vinca major. Lineage (NCBI taxonomy): Eukaryota > Viridiplantae > Streptophyta > Magnoliopsida > Gentianales > Apocynaceae > Vinca > Vinca major. The sequence goes on from JAOWBF010005790.1 coordinate 10,969, forward strand.
CGTGATCACGTAGAACATCAAGTGGGAAGAATTAAAGAAAGAGAAGAAAATCGATTAGTTTTTCTTTCATGAATTGAATGTGTACAAGGTAGAAAGAGAGAAGGATTGGAAGCTACCATTTATAGAGTGAATTTCCTCCACGGGATTCTTTAATACTGATATGAATACCTACATAAAGCCCTGCTTCATTATAATAGGAATGAAAGTACCCTAAAAAGATGGTGAAAAATCTTAATTATTAAATGAAACCAAATCTATATATGGATCTTCTTATTACATCAACAGAGCATACAATGTTGTCAGTGTTTGCTTCCTATGCCATCCATCTAAACACAGATCAAATCTTCTGTCTTGATTTTGTGTCTTTTATCTATGTACTTTTCTATCAATAACAAGTTGTCTATTTTTAATTTTTCATGAAAAATTACAAAACTCTAATAAAAAAGTGTGACACTTGAAAATCATCAATTAAAAGGAATCAATGACGAAACAAGAAATGAGACAGGATATTTATTTATATTGGCATCTAAACAAACTTCCACGCCTATCATACCTAAACCTCTCGGAGGTTGTTTTTTTCTTCGATGAACTGACCTAGGA
>JAOWBF010006094.1:0-11560 GCA_028566175.1 Vinca major
TCCAGTTTTACATTACCCTGCGTGATGATCTTGACTATCTGGACGGGAAGCATACGGTGAGTAGTCTCTTTAAACATGCGATTATCTAAGTTCATCAATATGAGCTCTAACTATCTTTATTGCTTTTGATGCAGCAGTTGGTTCCTTCTGATAACTAAATTAAATTTTTGAATATTTTGGGCTTTGTTTTGTTGCAAGGCTTTTTAAGAATCAACTTGTATTTTGAATTGATGTGCTTTGAATCGATATCCTAATGATTTTAGGTACTCCTGGAGAGTATTGAGTTCATGCTCTTTCAACCACCTTTTATTTTGGTTATGGAATTCATAAGTTACATTGTACAGCTTTGGTATGTGTCTTGTAATGCACCACTGGTTTGGCATGTGAATAGCCCATCTTTCCCCCCAAACAATTCTAAATGCTGTTATCCTTTTGCTTTATGTCCTGCTACTTTTCGTCTTTCAAGGCTGTGGAGTCAATGATTCTAGCAAGTTAAATTTTTGCCTTGTACTGGAGGAGGAGATCTGTTGTAAGAATTGAGATGCGAAAAAAAATAATTTATATGCACATGATAGTCTTTCAGCATGGCAATGTGTAGTATGCCTGAGCAGTTGTATAGTTGTATTACTGCACATTATGATACAGATATATTTGTGATGGCAGATATTTGGGGAGGTGGCTGAAGGGCTTGAGACACTTACTAGGATAAATGAAGCTTATGTGGATGAGAACAGCCGGCCTTACAAAAATATCAGGTACTCTGTCCCTCTTTCTTTTATTTTTGTCATATCATTTTCTGTCATCATACGGAAGATTTCTTCAAATTAACTGGCTTTGCTACTCTTTCGTCTAAGCTAACGTCACATAAAAATTTGAACAGAATTAAGCACACCTATGTATTGGATGATCCTTTTGATGATCCAAAGCAGTTGGCTGAATTAATTCCTGATGCTTCACCGGAAGGTAAACCAAAAGATGAGGTATGGGCAAAATAATCTTATGCTTGTCTGGAAACAGAAGTAGAATTACCTGTTATTTCAATGTTCACGTGTTCACTGTCATGAATATTAGGATAATCAACAAAATGGAACTTAGTCATTAATTCAGTTGGATGTCATTACAAAGAGAGTCAATGGAAGTACAATCAACGATTTTCTTAATTATATCCTCATGCTCTGTCTGTTCAAGCTTTGCTCTTTTGTTAGGAATTACTCTGCCACTCTTATACTTTTAGAAGAATGACAAGTTGATTGAAAATTATGTTAACTCTGGCATTCTCAATTTTACTTTCTAATTAGGTTGCTGATGATGTCCGACTAGAAGATGATTGGGTGCCTATGGATGAGCAAGTGGGTGCCGAAGAGCTGGAAGAGGTCTTGCGTTCAAAGGAAGCACATTCCCGTGCAGTAGTTCTTGAAAGTGTAAGGATGTCATGAATTTCTCGTTGACCACATTGTTTTTATTTGCCCCCGCCCCCGCCCCCACAAAAACTTGGTTTTTAACCGTGATCTGATGTCCTTAACAGATAGGGGATATTCCTGATGCTGAGATAAAACCTCCCGACAACGTCTTATTTGTTTGCAAGCTAAATCCAGTTACTGAAGTTAGTAATATCATTCTCTTGCCATCTATACTCTTTAAATAAAGATATTTTTCTTGCTTGTAGTGTATTTCTTCCCTTTCCACTTGAATCCTATGTTTATGGGTTTATTTTCTTTTTGAACTTCTAAATCTAGGATGAAGACCTCCATACGATATTCTCACGCTTTGGAACTGTAACATCGTGAGTTTTGCTGTTTTTTTAATAATAATAATAATTATTATTATTTTCTTGAAGTTCTTTCATTTATGAATTCCTATCTGAAAATTATCTCAAAAATGATGTGTCAGTGCTGAAGTTATCCGGGACTTCAAAACCGGGGATAGTTTGTGCTACGCTTTTATTGGTAAGTCTTATTTTTCACTCGAGTCTTTCTCAGTTGCGTTATCTCATACTGACAAGATATTTCCTTCTCCAAGCATATTAATGTGCATGATTTGCCTTAATTTTGTATGATCTTATTTCCAGAGTTTGAGGACAAAGAAGCTTGTGAACAAGCTTATTTTAAGGTATCATTAAGTTACCCTCTAATGTCATTATGCTGTAAGTTTCTAGTAGTCTTACCCGTGTAATTCGCCGAGATGGTTTTATTTTTGTACACGGACAGTGTCTGGTATGAGCTCTAAACTTTCAGACACTGTCAATTTTTCTGGTATCAGCTCTAAGCAGTTTGTTATCGAAATGGTTCTACACTATTTTACATCTGATATTACATTTGTTCTGATAGAGCGTTGCTTTTTTGCTCTATTTTGTGGTAGATGGATAATGCTCTAATTGATGATCGGCGCATACATGTTGATTTTAGCCAGAGTGTTTCAAAACTCTGGTCCCAGTATAGGCGCAAAGACCAAAAGGGTAAAGGCAAGTATTGTAGCTTTTCTGTTTCATGTATGTTTTTGTGGGTTTATTGTTGGTTCAGTAATAATTTGCATCGGTTACTTAGCTTGGTTTGCTCTTTTCATGTAGACGTTCTCAATTTTCTTCTTCTGCCTTTTTTTTTCTTTTTCTGCTCGCCCGGGGTGGGGTGAGGCTGGATTCCTCTTTTACTGCCTATATTCCATTTATGTCCTGTAGTGACTGAAAAGGTTCATCTTCGTTCTCATGTTTAAAGTGGGGTAATAGGCAAAGGGGGTTATGCAATGGCACAGGATGTCTCTATCAGAACAAAGGGTTAAAACTTCACAATGACGAAAGTGTGCTGCGACTAAAGCTTCATAATATATCTATTGCAGGGGGTGGCTGCTTTAAATGTGGTTCTACCGACCATATTGCTAAAGACTGCATGGGGGACCCCGACAATACTCGCCAACATCCAAAATACATGTTGAAGGAGGGTAACCACCAGCATGGTGGAGGTGATGATTCACGGTTGGTATCTAAATACACTGCTATATACTTTCCAATGGCACAGCAATTGTATGCATAAACTGATGTTTCACGAGCTATGTTTTTCTAGGTATGAAATGGTATTTGATGGAGACGTGGTTGAAAGCCCGAAGGGGAACAAGAGGCGTAGAGAACTTGAACCTGAAAGGGTTGAGGAGAAGGAACGCAACAAGAGAGCAGGTTCTGATGACTTTCAAGAGAGGGATAGCAGGAAAGAAAATTCACGTGATTCACATAGACAAAGAGACAGAAGTAAAGAATACCAGGAGGATGATCGGTATCGAAGAGGTCATGGCCCATATAGTGGGAGAGAAAGAGACTACAAAGCTAGAGATGGGCCTGATGGTGGAAGAAAATCATATAATGGGAGCCATAGGGACAGGAGAGAGGAGGCAAGGTATGAACAGGGCCGCGGAGACGATGCTAGTCATCGAGAGAGTAGAAGGGATGACAGAGGGGTCCGTGGGGAAGACAGGAAAGATGAGCGAGATTCTAAAAATAGAAATGTTGATGAAGACCGCAGAGAACAACGATACAAGGATTATGCTGATCGGCATAGCAGTAGACGCTATACCAGAGGAGTCATATGGTAGAAAAATGCACAATGACGATGATACTCGCTCGGGAGGAAGGGAAGAACGAGATTCTGGAAGGAGAAGCACAAAGCTTGACGACTCTCGTGAAAGAGAGCGTGATCGTGGTAGTAGAAGACATTGATCTATAGCATATGAATCAATAGGGATCGAACATAATGTTTGTTCGATGTATCTTCTAGAGGCCAAAATTTTGATGAAAAATGCTTAGGCTGCACTTTGTAGTACACTAAATTTTGCCGTTTATAACAATAATTTTTTTTGTTGGCCTCTTGTTATGTTTCCCAGTCATTAGTATATATTGACACGTTGTATTAGTCGTAGTCATGCATTGGGGAGTTTTAAAAGGGAAGTAATTAATGACGTAGATTCTCTTTTATTATCTACCCAGTTGTCATGTAGGTGTTTGTAGAGATTTAGTGAGTGCGAGGGGACTTCAACATTTTGAGAGGTTGTGGGCCATCTAAAGTTTTCAGATTTTAGGGGGCAAAATGGAAAGTCATCTTAGTATGCAAAAGACTATTTTGCCCTTCTAGTTTGAACTTACGTTTAAGTTTCGTTAGAGGTACTTTTTGTCATTTTCACCATTGGAATCCATTATTCTAAATTCTCTCGATTTATTATTCGCTTTAACTTAATTTATTAGCTGAATGGCTACTGTTTCTTCTATTTTCGAGTATAATTTATTTTGTACCAGTGTGGTGTTTGTGCTTCGCATAGGAAACCTCCATGAAGAGGTGCTTTTCGAGGGGGAACGACATAGAGAGCATCTACCCCAACTCGAATAAGGTCCTTAATTTAATAAAAGAAAAGGGACCAAAATGAGGTGGGAAAAACGAGTATCGAACCCTCACACTAACTTTTGATGTGTGCGATTTTAGAACCCAAGCAACCGAATATTAAATTCCGTTGGAGACTAAAAAACGATTTAAGGTGACATTGTCCACAGAAAAACCACCCAAAGCCAAGTCACTATGATATTTCCTACTACAAGTATGGTGCTAGCCAAGCTTGTAATTATTGTAGCCCCCAGAAGCTTCATTATGTCTTATTATTTTTTTAAAATACTTTTAAAGATTGTTGATCTACCAATATAAGTTGGCTCAGTTGGTCATGATTTCCCACGTTCTTAAGAAGGTGTTTAATTCCCACTACTGACGTGAGGACTGTGTTGGTAGGAGATCTGCAAGCGACCTAAGGTTACTAGAGTCTGCCCTAACCCATGATGGTGATCGGAGCCAAAACCACTCAAACTATTTTTGTACAAAATAAAAGATTGTTGATCTTGATTGAGTTGTTTCGAGGTGCCCGACTCGAAAGGTTAATCCGAGAGTCTCAAAACGCTAAGTCCGACTAAGTTGAGTTAATAATAGGAAAATATTCAGTTGGGCTTTAGTTTAAACTCCGGGCCGGAGCATAAGCCCATAATATTTTACTTACTTTCCTTCTTCTTCTTTTTTTAAAAAAAAAAAAGAAAAAAGAATTTATTACCATTTCAAGAATCCAGAGACTCACCCGGATATCCCTGTACCCTCTCATCAAGTCCTTCTAGTTAGGGTTTATTGAGGGGTTCAGTTCAGTACTGCAATGGCGAAACCTAGCCGAGGACGTCCGGCTTCCCCTTCGGGCTCCGCTTCAGGCTCTTCTTCCCGTTCTCGCTCTCGCTCCTATTCAGCCTCCAGCTCCCGTTCTCGTTCCAGATCTTCTCGTTCCTCCTCTTCTCCTTCCCGCAGCGGAAGTTCTCGCAGCCGCAGTCCCCCTCCCCATAAAAAAATGTATGTTTTTTTTCCCGTCTTTTTGTATATGAAATTTGGTTAAGTAACTTTAGTTTAAAAAATTGCACTATTCTTGTGGAAGCTGAATGAAAGAAGTATTCTAATGTGTACATAAATCAAGTTCTTGAGTCAGCCTTATCTGATGCCTTAGCTTTGATTTGAGTGCATGATTCCATAGCAAATGTCACGTTAGTTATATTTTGTGACCAGTCATTTTATGCAATCATTGTGAAATGTTAGGTCATAATCCGTGGTATTCTGGGAGCCGCCACTTTGTGCATTTGTGGTCAAATATTATATCTGTCTCCATCCATCCCTCCCCCTACCCAGTAATTGGATATTTAATGAATTACATTATTGTTGTTGTGTTATGTTGTTGTTGTTGTTATTATTATTATTATTATTATTATTATTATTATTGTTGTTGTTGTTGTTGTTGTTGTTGTTGTTGCTGCTGCTGCGAAAGTTAAAATTTCTAAGAGAAAAATACAACATTTTAAAAATCCTCCTTCACTGACCCATTGTTCTGCTTATGGTTTGGGGATGATTTTTGTTACTCAGAAATGTGATGGTAGTTTAATTTATGGAGGAGATAAGTTTCTAGGTTGTACAGTTAGCTCTTTGCCTCTATTTACTCAGTTCCTGATATAATACTAATAAGTGATAACAGGTGGCATTTTGTATCAGTATCTTTATAGTATATACTCAGTTCCTGATATAATACTAATAAGTGATAACAGGTGACATTTTGTATCAGTATCTTTATAGTAATTTTTTTCCGTATAGTGATTGAATTCGGTTATGGATGTGAGCCTGAGTGTCCTTTCCCCATTCTTAATTTTATAGTGGCTAAAGTTTGAAAGCTTTAGAGCCTGTATGCTTTTATTGGTTGAGCTATAAAATATGTAAATTTGACAAAGAGGGTGAGTTTCTGCTTCAAGTTCTTGAAATTCGCCTTCCTACTCTTCCAAATTTGTGTTTCAAATACACCTCTATTTTATTTTTTGATTAATGAAGTGAAGCTGATTTCTTCATGAATGCTCCCTGTTGTTAAGGATCATTGAGAGTTTGTTTTGTTCTGCCGTTATTATAAGTTATAATTAAAGTATATATGGGAATTAAATGGGGAAATGAATCTCCTGCCTTGTGACATTTCGTGAAGTTAAAATTGGAAATTAGCATTTTTTTTCATTCTTTTGTTACTGTATCTGAATATTGCATCATGTTTGCTAGTAGACAAGATCTGAAGGCAAGATATCATGACTTGATGGTTATGATACTGACATTGAGTAATTAATGCATTAGTTTTGGCATTGTATTTGTTTTTGGTTGGTTCATTTGTTTGATGTTTTGTTTTTCATGATTATGTTAATTAATCAATGTTGTCTGTTACAGTCCTGCGGAGGGAGCTAAACGTGGACGTTCTCCACCTCCACAAGCCAAAAAAGTTTCTCCACCTCCGAGGTACCTTTTTATCTTTCCCCTCAACTAATGTACAGCATTAGGAGCTCTGCTGAATTTATCTCTGGAGTTATGTCTTTTTTCAATGTGATAAGGTTTTTTTATCCGAGAAACATATGTTGTCTTTGGTGGATATGGTGTTCTGTGTTCTTACTTTATTTCTTTTGTCTATATCTATTATATACTTACATCCTTCTTAATGGGACTAGGTGACTGTTTATGTTACTGAAAGAGTCTGACTTGTGCCCTTCTTATACTCAAATTATTTGATCTTAGCTGTGCCATTGAGAGTTATTGCGCCACATGAAGCCTTAGCACTCTTATTCCAGTTGAAAGTTTTATTTTCTTTCTAATGTTGATTGTAGGAAAGCATCACCAGTTCCTGAGTCGCTTGTTCTTCATGTTGATCAGCTAAGCCGGAATGTGAATGAAAATCACCTGAAAGAAATATTCGGTACGCTTATTACTCCTCATTGTCTCTGTGCAATAATGTGAATGCACATCTCGATATGTAGTCGTCTTAATGGTTAACTAATCGTTCAGCTACACAATTCAGTGGCATTAGAGATACATCTCATTCCTGAAAAGAGGATTTTCTGCAAGATTATATTTTCAATAGTTTGAACTTCGGAAACCGGTTGGTGTTCTTGTAGTGGAATATTTGCAAGAGAACTTTGTTATATGATTATACAATACATTATACATTGTGTGTGTGTGAGAGAGAGAGAGCGTGGTGGGGGCAGTGTTGTCAAATGACGCCCATGGCGGTGCCATGGCGCTATGGCGTGGCGGTTTTTGCAGCCGCCATGGCGCTATGACTCTTGAATTATTTGTTTGATTCATGTTGTTTTTTTGCTTTTTATTACATTTTGCAGTGTTTTATACATGTTTTGCATATTTTATTGTCCGCTATAAGCCGTTATAGCGTCCACTATAAAGTTATGGCATTTTTTTGGCTTGCCGCCATGATCCGCCATCCGCGATTGACAACACTGCCCCAAAGAAAGAAAAAAAATTGAAAACTGCATTTTCCCCTGTAAATTTGGAAATTTCAAAAAGATTGTTTAAGAATTTACCTCTTCCCACCATAAGTAAAATTTACCTTTTGCCCCCCTCCCCCACCGTGAATTTTTTCGGCTCCGTGTATGCATAGCAGCATAAGAGTTCACTTGGTTTACAAGAAAAAGACGATGGGTTTCTTTCTTGCTGTTAAAGGGATTATATGATTATGACCTTATCTACTTCCACAGGGATCTACAACAAATTTGCAGATGTGTTTTCAAATGCTGTGCAGAATCTGAAAGTTGGAGATGGTTTTGGTGAAGGTGTGGTTCAGGTGAATGCATCGCGTACTAAATTCAATAAACTTTTATGTCTAGATGTTCCCATTTTGTTCTTTATCTGTACAGTATTTTATACTACATTGCATTTGTGTTCTTAAAATACTGAGATGGCACTGTGCTTATTATTAATGGTGATCTATTCTTCTGTATCTACTTTTTATGAATCTGCTTACGCTAATAATATTTCACCCTCTCTACTTCTGTACTTGCACTTTTCATCTTCTTGTTAATTGAGAACACGCAACTTAAGCGTCTGACTTGTGGTTGGTTCAATTTTCGCAGGGCCCTCTAATCAATGGAGCTGCTGTAGAAAAGGTAAGTATCTAAATTTATGTTCTTTCTGTTTGTTTGCATAAAGTCTGATGATTCTGAAATATGAAACTCTACACCATTTGAACTCTTGTGGATCTGTATTGCAGGTGGAATCATTGCTTCAGGATGCTATATCAAAGGTTTGCTGATAACCTAAGCTTTAAACTTCACAAAACTTTCATTTGCGGATCATCAATGTCATATATATTAGGTTTTGAGGTTGATATGGACACTATTAAAAAGGCGAATAATATTTTGATCCAAGAAAGCAGGAAAAAAAAAGGTACTTGATTTCTCAGAACAAGTCAGGCTAAAGTACAAACCAATGCATAGAGCTTCTCCACGGTAGGGTAAGGATAGGGGTAGATGCATACATGCTTTTACTTGAAAAGGTAGGATGCTTTCATATGTTGAATATATGAGTTTTCTTACTCCGGAAAAACTTTGAGATTGTGAGATAGCTTAACCTTTCAAGCAAGATCAACTATTTATCTTAGTTTGCAACATTTCAGATATTTGTTTCCTTCTGCTGCGTGTACTCAATTTGATAGATAAGAGTGTTTTATTGAAACGCCTCTGATTGCTCAAACAAAATGTTTTTTGAATTACTGTTTGAAGGGAGCCAAAGTTCTTGTTGGAGGAAAAAGACATAGTCTTGGGATGACCTTTTACGAGCCTACTGTGATTACAGATGTCAAGAAAGAGATGTTTATATCAAGGTAAGGTGCATTACCTTTTCGTATTGTGTGTGCTCAGTTTTGGGTTCCAAAAAGAAGGGCAGTAAGTTCGTATTAAGGTTAGATATTTATGGGGAACATATAAAGGTTCTCCAATAGAACATTTTTGTTAGTTTGCTATTCTCTGTCAGCATAGTATAGTTTAGCGTTTGCTGAAATAAAGCATTCATTTATGCTCTGAGATTTGTTAATATGACTCCGTTAGCTGTTCATATCCTACTTTGAAGTAAATTAGCAACTTGATGAATACAACCAACAAAAACAACCAAACCTTAGTCAAACTAATTGGTGTTGGTTGCATGAACCAAAGAAAAGATTAATTGTGGTTGGCAGCATGAATACATTCTCTCAATTTCTTTCTATCCAAGGCCATAAACCATCAAAGGTCCTCTAGCCCAGTGGGGCAAAGGCCTGCCCACGATCCTTGAGGTCGTGGGTTCGATACCCCCTCACACAAAGGGGAATGATTTAATTTGAATATTCTTGAGTTCCTTTGTGTGGGTCTTATACTCTCCTTCTTGGGGGCACCCGCTCGCCGGGCTTCTACTACTCCCCCTCATGGGGCACCCGCTCAGCCGGGTTTCTACTACTCCGCTCAATCGGGACTCTACTACTCCCCCATGGGGCACCCGCTCAACGGGCTTCTACTACTCCTCTCATGGGGCAGCCAGGCTTCTATCCGCCCTACATGTGCTCCTCCTCTAGTGAGGTCCAATAAATAATTGTAATAGAAAAAAAAATTGAAAAAAAATGGCCATAAACCGCATCCAAATCTAGCAAAGACATATTCCATCCAAAAATTAGCAAATTGATGAATAAAGAAGAAAAATAATTGGTTCATGCTTGTCCATTCAAACCAAAGGAAACGAAAGAGGGAAAAAAAATGGTCGAAAGCTAGATTTTTTTGCCAGTACATACGAGTGTGGTTATCTCTCTAATATTTTTGTTGTAATATAGCATCTCAGGGTGGCTGAGTTTAGTTAAAGAAAAAGGGGGGAACAGGTGGCTCGGTTTACTAGAATAAGGGAAGGGATGAATCAATTTAGATGATGTTGAAATCATAAATTTGATACTTCACCACTTATCAGTAATGATTTTCCTTTGAACTTTAAGATTCAGTAGCCAAAGTTCTATATTGTGAAGAAAATTAACTGAAACAAGGAAAAGGTTATCTCAGCATTGGAGTAGTAGGACTACCTTTATTTATTCCCCATAATTTCCTATTGGTTTTCCTTTTCAAATCCTATATATAATATCCTTTTAACTTTTGCGCTGTTTCTAGGAGAGGTAATTCAGAAATGAATTGTTCTGTTCTGTGTTGAATTTCATAACTTCTATTCTTCAACTAATGAATGATTTCAAGATTGTAAACGAAATGCTTCAACTTATATATCATAATTCTTTTTGCACAAAATTAGTGGTTACTTATTCTAGTTGCTGATTTACGAGGGGCTTCCTTCTCTTGTTTGTAAAATTAATTCGGATTGTTTTTCCAGAGAGGAAGTGTTCGGTCCTGTTGCCCCCCTTCACAGGTTTAAAACTGAGGAAGAAGCTATCCATATGGCTAATGACACAAATGCTGGTTTGTTCAGAAAACTTTAAACTTAGATTTGTTCTTTATTAAAGAATTTTTGTGGTATTCAATACATAATTTCCTGCAATAATATGTAGTCAGTTGGTAATTGATCTCTCCCGCTTTGATATAATTTAGACTGTAACACGAGGATTGATTTTGCATACAATTTTTCTTTTTTCGATTTTGAAGGTTTGGCAGCATACATATTCACCTCAAGCGTTCAACGGTCGTGGCGCGTCACTGAGGCATTGGAGTATGGAATAGTGGGAGTGAACGAGGGACTAGTTTCAACAGAGGTGGGTCTTCTTCTCCAGCACACGAATGAAATATATGGAAGAAGTTAGTAAGTAGTATAGCTGATCTCGTTTGATCATGCAGGTGGCTCCTTTTGGAGGCGTGAAGGAATCAGGCCTCGGTAGGGAAGGTTCCAAGTACGGGATGGATGAATATTTGGAGGTTCGTATTTTCATTTGCATATTCTACTATCTTTTCCACAAGAGACCAGATGAAATGATATCTGGCATTTTATTTATTCTTTCGAGTTTACTGCAGATGAAATACGTTTGCCTGGGAAATCTAAGCTGAATGAAAATCAATAGCTGGCAATACGTCGGTGGGACAAACGCAGTGTAGAGGCGGCCAAATCGCCAGTGGAGTTGCTGCTGTAGATAAATAATATTCGGCCATTTTGACGTGGTGGTCGTTGGATGTAAGCTGCAGCTGTTTTAGATTCATTTTGGTTGCTATGAGCTCTCCACGGCTTGTGTTTTTCTCAGT
>JAOWBF010006505.1:0-11550 GCA_028566175.1 Vinca major
CACTTCTATTGTGAACACAAATGTTAGTCCGGATATTTTCGGTGCCATGGTATGACCTTTTTGCAAAAAAGATATTATACTAAGGCAAAACCCCAATATTTTGCTAGGAAAATATAATTTGATCCGTATAGTACGGATAATGAACGCATTCCACCGTTCTAGATTTTGTTCATCTTCTAGTCCTGTTCGACTATAGTTCTGAACCTAAAATTTCAGTACTATTGGACATTATTTTACCATCGGTTAAAAAATTCAAAGGTTCATATTCTTTTAAAATGAACATGTATTGTAATTTATAACACTTATTGTGTAAAATAGGTGTTACGTGTCTTAAGGAATGTGTTAATAGAGATAGAATACTTCTTACATATAATTTAACGATTGTCTAAAAATCTTTAACACTTGTAAAAAATGTGTCAGTATATATACCAACACTTTTTTATTCTCCCTCGACCTTTTTAGTCTAGTTTTCTGTATTATTTAGACCATTAGCCTAGATTTAGTCGTCAATAGGGACGAAGATAGGGCGAGGGTAGCAGTATATTTATATGTAGTTCGAAATATTTTACTAAATTTGTCTCAAACAATGTTTTAGTAATTTTTATATGTAATTCAACATATTGTTGCAATTTTTACCCCTACACAAAATTTCTGACTTCTTTCGTGGTCGTCAGGACTCCAAAATTATGATGTTTCTATGTCGTCTTTAGAAATGGTTCCAGATTTCTAAAGTTGGACAATCGACTAATTCAATCTAAATGCATACAGCCGACTAATAAAGTTGGAAAAGATTGTATTGGATCATAGAAGGCTAAATGGTGTATTTAATTCTGAAATAATTTTTGCTTAGTAAGATTGGTCATTAATGATTGTTTGCAACATTTTAGATTCTCAATCAATTTACGGGAAACAAAAAAGTTATTCCGTCAAATTTTTGAAAAATTGAACGTTATTCAATAATTAGTGATTAAATGAACAAATCTTTCTTAGAAATCAACAATCTACAAGACCACAAGCGTATCAACCTTCTAATAGATTGTCTCGGAAAAATATAGAAAATTAAAAAAAGGCCAATAACAAGTCCGGGTTTAGAGAATATGGATCTAAAAAACTGCAAACAATCATTAGGGATCTTGTCTGCAACCGTAAATTGATTGATGATCTAAAAAGTTGCAAACAATCATTAGGGACCAACTTTGTCAAGCGAAAATTGTTTCAGGACTAAAAACACCAATTGACCAATTGAATATCTTTTTTATAAAAAAAAATACAAAAAATATTAATTTATTCACGACCTTAGTGGAGTTTTTTACCTTTCGGACCAAGTGGCAAGTGTGTCGTCCCCTCTGCTCTGATATACCAGAAGCCCTCCAGCCCATTGCTCCGACCGGTTGTACGGAGTTACCCATATCTATCATCAATAGAAAATTGCATGTATGTTAGACACTTAGATAGGGAGGAAACAAGAAACTAGAAACTTCTTGTTAGATGCAATTAGGGAGAAGGTATGACTTTTAGATTGGGGCGAAAAACTATAATAATATCCCAAACTGCAAAAAAAATGTTAGAAGAGCAAATTTAATCAAATATTCTGAACTACATATAAAATTTACTATATTTAATAGAATTTTAAAAAAAATTCGAAAGACAACTGCTCTCACTCACCCTATCTTCGTCCCTGGATGCAATGAGAGAAGTTTTATATAATTATAAGTTGAGCAAAGGTAATGAAAGGTCAAGAAGGCCGTAGCCTATGACCGAGAGGTCCCGGGTTCGACACTCTCCTCCTACGTGGGGAAATAAAATTCTCAAGGAGAATTAAAAGGTGCTGACTAAAAAAAAAAATAACCTAGGAATACCACGTCTCTGTTCAGAATGATTATTAACATAGAATCCAGTACAAGACCATGGAGATTGAGAAACACTAATGAGTTAAATAAGAAATTTATTTCTTACATAATTCTAAATATTCAGAATTCATTTGATAAGGCCTAGCCTTTGTAGGAATATTATCCTCATGAACACTACTTTCATATTGTAAATCTACAATGTGCTTTTTTATATCCCATAAAGCATTCATATGATCACTACAAATTTCCAATCCAAATTGATTTATAATAATTTTTATTTTATCCTGTAGTCTAGGATTTTGAAACCTGGCATTGACGGTTAACACATTAATTTCACTTTTAAAAAAATTTAATTGATTTTCTTTATTTTTCAAATTATCATAAATACCATGTAAAGCCTTTGTAAAAGATTTTGTTATAAAATTAAAGGTTATAGATTCACCTTCATATGTGCCAATTATTCTATCCTTATCTACTTTAGTAAAAGGATACATTTTAAGAATAAAGGGAGTACCAAGTATAACTTGATTAGAAATATTTTTTACTAACAAAAAACTCAAAGGAATATATTTTTTATCCACACAAATAGAAGCTTTAGGAAGTTTATAACTGATATCAAGTTTTTGACCTCCTGCATGAGATAATGTATGAGTAGTTTTTTCAAAATACCTAGTAGGTATTAAACCCTCTTGAATACTAATTAAATTTGCACCACTATCAACTAATGCAGTAAATTCTTTAGGAAAATGATTATCAATCATAAGAATAATTTTAACATACCATTTTTGGAGAAATAACCGTTTCCAAAATTTGTAGAAAATTATCCTCATGGTATTAAATCGAATTATCATCTTGTAAAGGAGACATAGTTTCATTTTCTTTATCTTTTCGAATTTCTTTAGAACCATTTTCTAATTTTGAAATTCTATTATCAAAAGCATTGTTTTTATTTTTAAGAAATTTTATCTCAAATTTGAGATTTTCTACTTCAATTAAAATATCCTTTACCGAAACAGGATTTTCACTAACTTGTCTATACTTAAAAAGTTTATAAACTTCAGACATAGTATAAGGTTCTTTTTAAATAACTTCATTACTTATATTATTATTATTACCTATTTGATCTATTAATTTAGATCTTAATTCCGGTTCTTTAATTACCTTCAATAATTATACCCAATTATCACTATCTAAAACATTAATTTCCATTTTCTGAAATTGCGAAAGAAGTTTATAAAACTCATCACTTTCGGTATTTTTAATATAAGGTTTGCCTATAAGACAAGGTTTACATTCTAAATCACTCGAATCAGTTATAACTGAATCATTATCCATATCTTTAGGCTTACTTGACTCACAGTCACTTGAAGATTCCGAATATGATTCGGCTTCTGATTCATTTGAAGTTAAGAGTAACTTAGACAATTTATCTTTAAGATTATCATCTATATCTAGACTATTAATCTTCTTTTATGTCCAACAATTTTTTGCTATATGACCGACTTTATTACATTTATGTCAAACTATCAATTTATTCTTATTACTGAAATCTTTCTTTTTAGACATCTTTCTATCAGGTTTCTTTTCTAATTTTTTCTTAGAAAATATTCTTTATTTCGTGTATTAAGGAAAATCAGGTTTTTTAGTTTTCTTCTTTTTATGAGTAGAAAGTAACTCCATACAAAATTGACTACAAAATTTACCTAATTGTTTTTTCTTTCCACCATATTCTGGCCTTTCAATTATTTATTTAATTTATTTCATTACACATGTTTAACCCTTCCTGTATGCAAGTTCCTATTAACTTACCATAAGTATAATTACTATAAGGAATACATTGGCCAACTCCTCTAAGAGCATTTCTGACCCTTTCAGCAAATAAATGAGGAAGGCCATCAATAAACTTAGACTTCCAATGAGAACTATTACTCTCAGGGAGTTCCATATCTCTACTTAAAAAAGTATCTTTATACCAATGAAAATCTATAAGTGTTTTACATCTAAGATTTTGCAATAAAGTCCTAATATTCTCATATTTATCAGAATATCGGCCTGTAAAATGTTCAACAATATTTATAACCAAAGTATAAATAGAGTTTTCTCTCTCTTGATTATTTTCCTGTTTAACAGTAGCCATAATCGTTTCATGATTTTTCATAGATAAACGATTATCCCACCAATCTTTAAGTTGACCAATAAAACCAGCTACCATCATTTTAGTTATGTTTTTATCACTATTCCCAGCACTCTTACGAATAGTAGAATACATTAGCATTCGATGAATCTGATTATAAATCTGTTTATCAGTATAACCATCAATATTCCATTCGTAATTATGTTTACCATTATAACTATTATTCATTTGACTTTCCTATTTCTCATGCGGAGAAGGTATGATTAAAAATCATGAGGAGAAAGTTATACTCTTATTAAGTAATGATGATCAGAAATGGGCCAATCAGCATTGGGTAATTTTTGAAAGGTATTTTAGTACATATGGTTATACCACTGAAACGTTTAAAACCCAACATTATTATAAAGTAATACTTTCAAATAATGGGTGTGAATTTCAACACATTACAAGTGGTAATACAAAAGAAATTTATCTATCTTTAAGATTAATTTTGAAGGTTAAAGCCTGTCAAATTCAGGGGGAAAATATGGAAATTACTAAACCAGACTTAGATTTAGAATTTATGACTCAATCTGAAATTATTGAAAAAAATTTGAAAATTTTGAAAAATGACCTTTTTATGAAGGAAATTAGAGAAAGTGATAAAATATCACAAAAAAGTGACATTTTCGTGGCTTCAAATAGTTAAAATCTATTTGAAAGTCTAGCTCATTTGGAGGATGCTCAAGATCCGAATGATGTTCAACCAGAGCTGGAGGATCTTTTAGCTACTGTCAAGGATCATACTCAAGAGAAATTTTTGGGAAAGAAGAATACATTTCTAAATAAGTAACCGTATGGAGCAATTCTATATGGTCCCCCTCTTTTTCCCCATTTTCTCTCTCCTCTTGCGTTTCTTACTACTCAGCTTCTTTCTTTTATTTCTGGCCAGATTTGGCCATTGGCTCCGGTCAATGGTTGAATCTTGGTCCTTTTGTTCAGGTCATATGAAACCTTTTTCAAACTATTTTTCTTCAAGATTCAAGACACATAAGTTGGATTTGTCTCAGATCTTCACAGATCTAGACTATTTTTCTACGTTTCTAGGAGGATTCTTTCAACCCGGATTTGATTTGGGTCCTTTATCGTCTTTCTACATCTTCTCGAGGTAATTTGTAGGACGGTTGATACGCCTATGGTCCTATAAATTGTAGATCCCTACGGAAGATGTTGAAAGTGATATTCTCCTGTCTCTGTGGTTCAAGGATTGCGGAGAAGATGCTGAGAAGAAGAAGATTATGTATTTGTTTAACTTACTAGTTTTTATCTTAGTATTTCCTAACAAACCAAGTTTTCTTGGGTATGATTTTTGTCTGTTATCATGCTTTTTTAAATCATTGTATAATTTTTATTTTCTTGTATTTTCAAATTTTTCTTTGATTGTAATGGCTTCGTCTATTTTGTGATTAATGAAAATTTTATTATTTAGCAAAAAAAACTGTATGTGGTTCAAATTGATCCAATTGGTTGGATAAATATAGAGGTAAAATCTCTAAAATCAACCCTGAGCTCTGGAGCAACTGGTTAGAGTTGTCATATGCCTCACCGTTGACGAAGGTTCGATTCCCACCGTGGACATCGACTCTCGTGGGATTTTCCCGCTGTGGTAGGGCTCCGTGTATAAGAGCAGTATGGGCCAGGCCCTCACCCACTAGCGGTCACGCTACGGGCCAACCGCAGGTCGAGCCCTAATTAGTCATCACGTTGTTGGTGGACATCGGGTGCCCCTCGGGGTGAACCAAAAAAATCTCTAAAATCACAGAAAGTCTTCCTTTTAATAGGAGGTCAAAGTATTTTATTTTTGTATAAGCAATTATATACTTAACTTAACCAATTTTTATCAAATTTGGTTGAGCCATTAACAATTTTCCTTAATAAAAATTACCTTTACTCATATTATGGTACATAAATAGAGGGATAGATCGTTTATTAAAATTTAATGGGGATAAATTAAATTTTCTCAAGGTTATAATGGAAAAAATGCTCATTACCTATCTGTTAATTTATATTAAAGTATCTAAAATGATTTGTATTATGAAGTGAGTGATGTTAAGCCCCAACCTACAAATCTAACCTCCCTGTGCCCACTGTTAATGTGAAATTTAGATTTATCTCAATGAAAACTTACTATAAGATTTTTTGATGGATAATACCTCAGCTATCATTTAATTAGAAGAATTGATATAAGAACTTAGCATCACTCTCATTGAGCTTGTATCTTGATCAGAGTCTACTCTATTACAAGTATGCTCAGTGGACAGAGTGATAGATTAAAAGGGAGATATCCTATACATAATTATTCATTTAGCCAATTTGGCTAGGTTGTATGCAAAAGAAATGCAATTCCTTGTTACAAAGGCTAGTTCGCATTGCCCATGTTTTCTGAGATAGTCCCTTCCTCTCATAGTTAAGACTTTGCTATGTCAACTTTTCATACTCTGAATTCCCAAAAAAAAACTTGGATAGTAAAAAGAGCATCTCTCCTTCAATGATAAGCTTCTTGGAATGAATATCTTCACCTAATGCAAAGAAAAAGTTGGCTGCTTCAGATTCAGTTGCAAAGCGTGAGAATTCCAATGATCTGTTGGTCCATGCTCCAAGAGTTTTGCCCTCATCATTTGTCAAAATACAAGAAAAATAAGATGGGTCATTACATTCTCAATTTGCATCAAAATTAAATTTGCAAAACCCCATAAGAGCTAAACACCAACTAAATTTACAAATTTGAACACAAGACTTTTTCCTTTGAAGAGCAGTAGCCCAATAAGTTGAAGACTTGTCTTCAATCAAGTTGGTCATAGATATCCAGTCTGGGATAGATTTATCATGCAAGAGATGGTTCCTCTTCATCCAAATAGTCTCTATCATCACAATTGCAAAGTTCAGAAATCTCTCATTTTTTGCCTGTATTAAAAAAAGTCATCGTTAATGTTAAGTAAATGATCAGAGATCCATTCATATATTGACTCGTTTATAAAATATTTAATTCTAAAATGCCATTAAGAATGAAACAAAATAAATTTAGAGATGGAACATTTAGAAAAATATGCTCAATAGATTCGTCTAATGATATCCGAGGAGGTATTTAATTTCGTGTTTTTGACACGAAATGGGAGAGTACGTAGTTGTTTGCCATAGACTCATAGGTAACGTCATATGAATGAAAGCTTATGTATGCTTGCTTGTGTAAGAATGACATAGTCTTACGTTAGTCTTCTGCATAAAAACCAAATTTAGGAATCCAAGATATTTTCCCTAGGAAGTTCTTTTTCATGTAATGTGTGCTGTCCATGACCATGAGTCAGGTTGTATAACAATTTATTTGTAATTTTTTTTATTTATATAATAAATTAAAAATAAATAAATTTCATGGATTAACAATATATAATTAAAGTGTAACTATGATATCATTAAACAATGTTATAGAGAGTGATACCGGAAGTAAAATGATCTGATGTGAAAAAAAGAAAAGAAAAAAGAAATACCACTATCAACCTTGTTCTTTTTTTATGGTTAAAAAAAGTTTGGGTGGGTTCAACTCCGGTCGTCACCACGGGTTAAAGTGGGTCTTAGGGATATAAGTCGCTTACAAGAGTACTTACAGATCACCCACCAACACAGTCCTCTTGTCAGCAGCGAGAATTGAACAATTGACATTTATAAAAATATCAAATCCTTATCAACTGAACCAATTTGTGTTGATATCATCTTGTTCTATTGTTTCCTGTTTGCATGGTTCCCCGCTTCTGCTTCTCTGTATTTCTTTTCTTCCAATAGTCTGTTCATTGAACCTGAAAAGGTAACTTCACTTCAATGTCTGCGCGAAACGAATCATATGCCCTGCAAAAGGATAGGTGCAACCAGATAATTTTTAGGGTCATTTGGATTCTACACAAAAAGATAATACTCACGTCCTAAGGTTTTCATATTCTAATTCAAATAGTAGTTGAAAGATATAAATCGAGGCGACTCACCAGCCCGATCAGATGAACACAAGAAGTCACCTCACATTAGAGGATTGAAACGTTCACACTGCGGCTGCTAAAATCGATTTTAGGGTCATTTGGACTGATTTAATGAAAAATAATGCATCCTTTTCTATTTTTACACATTAAACCCCAATTGTTTCTCCGAATATGGTGTATTAGAATTGATATTTTATTTGAAAATTTCTGTGTCTGAACTAATGAAATAAATTGTATGATAGAGTAGAGGTAGAGTATAAAGTGAGAATTTTGTGTTAGAGAATGTGAAAGAATGATACCCTTAATTTTTTATTAACAAAATAAAAGTTCTCAAATAAAGAAATCAAATTAAAAAGCACACCATATTTTTGTCAAAGTTCTATGTTAGGTATATTCTCCAAAGTTTCTCACGCAATTGGATACTCGACTAATAAATTATATTGTGAGTAGAGTTTTAAACGATTTGAGCTTTACGTGAGTTCATCTAGGGATGAAGCCAGCAATTTGGTGTTGAGGGGCGAAACTAAAACAGTATGTCGAATTATATATAAAAACAGAAAAAAAAATCTTGAGAATAAAAATAATAAAATATTCCGAATTACTCCCCCCTCTGTCTTTGTCCTGAGCTCACCTCGTTTCAATTCGTCCATGTTCAGATTTAACTCGTTTATTCAATATTTCAGTAGAGTTGTTTGTGAGTTGGGTTAGTTTGAACATGTTCATATTTGAATTTAACTCAATTTATTTGATATCCTATGAGATCGAACACCAAAAAATGCTAATTTGTTAAATGAATGAACATAAGCTTTTGATATTAAATAAAACTAGTATAAGATAATATATTTTCAATTATTCATTATATATTTTAAAATAACAATATATTTTATCTACCAACGAACGATAACTCATTCACAACTCTATTGTGAGTATATATAAGAACGGGTGAAAGGTGCTCAAACCCCTTAAAATTTTTTTGATTTTGGTTTTTAACTTTAAACGAAAAAATACAAAGTTCTTGAACCTAAATTTTTACGGAGTGTTAATGTTTCCTTTTTCATCCAATTCCACCGTTAAATCTAACGGAATAACAGCATGTGACTCTCACATGACTTAACTTAGGGGCATTTTAAGAAAAAAATAGATTATGACCTAAAAAAATTCAAAATGGGATAAGAAAACAGCTAAAAGGTAATCAATTTATTTTACTCTAAAAAGTCATTGAACAATTTAAAATACATAACACTTCATCCAAACATTTATCTTGATCGTTTCTGCTAAACAAAAATATATTGTCCTCTTCTGTAAAAAAATAAAATAAATAACACACTACTAGTAATATGTATTTAGTCCATTCTCATGTTATTTGAAAAAAATTGAGAAATTCTTAACAAAATATGTTTACCAAAAAAAATAAGGAAAATTTTGGCGCATTTTTCCTATCCTATTTTGAGTTTTTAGGTCAGAACCTATTTTTCTCAAAATGTTCATGAGTTAAGTTATTTGAGAGTCACGTGTTGCTATTCTGTTATATTTAACGGTAGAATTGGATGGAAAGGGAAATATTAACATTCCATAAAATTCAGGGTCAAGAATTTTACATTTTTTAATTTAGAGTCAAAAATTAAAATCAAGAGAAATTCAAAGGACGTGAGCACTTTTTACCTTTCCAGTTGTGCCTAATTCATTTTAATAGATTATTTTTATTCATCCAACTTTTATTTTGGTTAACCCGAGAGCATCTGGTGTCCATCGCCAATATGGCGACTAATCCGGACTCGCCCATGGTTGGCCCGTAGCGTGTCCGCTAGCGGGAGAGGGCCAGACTCATGCTGCTCTTTTACATGAAGCCCTACTACCGAAGGAAAATCTCACGAGAGTTGATGTCTACTGTGAGAATCGAACACTAATCAATGATGAGATATATGACAACTTCAACCAATTGCCCCAGAATTCGAGGTTTTTGTTCCACCAACTTTGACCAACAAAAAAAACATCCCAAGTGACATCCTAGACCTGGAAATTGAGTTAAGAAGGGTAGGCTTGAAATTCAGAGGTTGATGGGTAAGCTTAATTGGTTGGACCTCCAATTAAAAACTTCAATCGTTTTGTATTTTTTTAATATTCTTTTTCTATAAGTATATATTAGGAATTGAGTCTCAAACTTAAATTGTGCTTTAAATCTCTAATTCAAATTAGATTCTCAATAATTTAATGTTTATTTTTTCATTTCTAAACTTAATCAAAAAATAATTTGGATTTCATTTTTGAATTTATAAAAACTAATCAATTTCTATTAGTAGTAAAAGAAAAAAAAACGATCTCTAGGCAACTGGTTGGGCTGCTTAAACTAGCACGGTTGATGAATGTTTAATTTTTATTGGTGGTTTCTGACTTTTGCGGACCATATAAAGAGTAGTATGAATCCGATATTACCCGTTGAATAGTAACATTGCGGCTCAATTGTAAGAGTGGATCCGAATGTAATACCGAATATCCAAACGGGTAACGGAAAAAAGTCAGAAACACGTGGCGGTATCGCTTCGGATTGCGTGAGCATTTTCTTCAACCCCAGAAAACTAACCCAACTGACTGATTCAGTAGAAATTAATACTAGCCGATGTTTAAGAAGAAATTTCGATTATAGCCCACCACAAAAGATCCCATTTTTACCATAAATTTGAAGCAAAAGAACCAGGAGGATGAGTAAATTGAATACATCAAGTTCGGAATTGGATTTGGATCGTCCAAATTTGGAGGATTATTTGCCTTCTGGATCCATTCAAGAACCCCTTGGCAAACTTCGTTTGTAATTTTTTCTTAATTCTATGTTTACTTTTTTTAACTTTTATTTTCTTTTTGGTTAGTGATTTAAGGTTATCAAATTTTGATTATTTTTGGGCAGGCGTGATTTGCTTGATATTTCACCTACTCTTACTGAAGCTGCTGGTGCCATTGTTGATGTAAAGTTCTTGCCTTTCTTTTCCCATCACTTTCCGGGACCCGTTTTTTCGCAATTCTCCTGCATTGTGTTTCTTTGGCTTTGATTATTTGTTGTATCATTGTTTTTGTGAAATTGGAAGCCAATTGATGAAATATAAGGTGTATGAAAGCATATTTACAAAAGGGACCTCATTAGAATCCCAATTAGATTACTATGGGTAGAATTGGATTGAGTTTGAGATCGAGATTTTTGCCTCGGTTTTGTAAAGGTTAAGTTGGTTATGAGAGGAGATGTGGGTTCCAAAAGTTTGTTAAGAGTGTCTGTTGTAGTGCTATTTATGGGGTATTAAGCTTTTCTCTTGATTGCTTTGCTCTATGTAGTTGTTTGTGATGTTAATATAACTTATGAAAGAAATTGTTATACTTGATTTTGATTTTAGTTTTAGCACATTAATCACTAGAAATATGTGACAAATAATTCTAAGTAATTGGAGAGGACACTTCCAAGATGTTCTTCATGACTTGAGGCATTTAGCTCTTGAGTTTCTATCTCTTGAAAAAAAATTCATCTTAATTCAAATGTGGATGTATGGAGAACTTGATCATTTGTAGACCTTAAGGG
>JAOWBF010006910.1:0-11523 GCA_028566175.1 Vinca major
AAGGGGGCCTCCGTCCCTGGCCCTAGGGAACTACTAACACCATTCTCCTCTTATGTTATCTTAGTCAAGAAAATAGATGGCGGCTGGAGGTTCTTCTGTGGACTACAGACAACTGAACTCTATCACAATCAATGACAAGTTCCCTATTCCCATAGTGGATTACTTGCTTGATGAGTTACATGGGGATCAACTGTTCTCCAAGATTGACCTCAGATCTGGATACTTACAAATTAGAATGTGTGCAGAAGACATACATTTGACTGCTTTCAACACCCAGTTTGGGCACTTTGAATTCAAAGTGATGCCTTTTGGATTAACAAATGCCCATGCAACCTTCCAACCTCTCATGAATAAGGTCTTTGGACCTTATCTCAGGGATTTTATCTTGGTCTTCTTT
This sequence comes from Vinca major, assembly GCA_028566175.1. Lineage (NCBI taxonomy): Eukaryota > Viridiplantae > Streptophyta > Magnoliopsida > Gentianales > Apocynaceae > Vinca > Vinca major. The sequence goes on from JAOWBF010006910.1 coordinate 398, forward strand.
GATGATATTTTGATACACAGTCCTAACTTGGGCTCACATATCAAACACTTAGAAGTGGTCTTGAAGGTGATGAAAGAGAATAAGCTCTATGGGAAGTTGAGCAAATGCTCATTTGCTCGGTTAGAGGTGGAGTACTTGGTTCATTTGATCAATGGAGAAGGGGTGAAAGCTAATCCTATGAAGATTAAGGGCATGGTGGAGTTGCCTGTGCCTAAAACTCTTATGCAGTTGAGGGAATTTTTGGGAATGTCTGGTAATTATAGAAGGTTTATTAAGCACTATGATATAATTAGTAAACCTTTGACCAATCTTCTCAAGAAGAATGAGTTTTCTTTGTGCCCTGAACACCCCTCCAGTTCTAGCCCTACCTGATTTCAACAAAAAAAATTGTAGTTGAATCAGATGCATGTGAAGCAGGCATGGGGGCGGTATTGATGCAAGATAGTAGACCTTTGGCTTATTATAACAAGACATTTGGGTGTAAGTGTGATGGTCTTTCTACCTATGAAAAAGAATTGATGGCCCTTTCTACATCAATTCTCAAATGGAAGAATTACTAAGAGGCCCATTCTTTCATAGTTAAGACAGATCATCAAAGCCTCAAGTTCCTTCTGGAACCAAGGATTGGAACTGCAGCCCAACAGAAGTGGGTTTCCAAACTTTTAGGCTTTGACTTTGTGATCCAATACAAGAAATGCATGAAAAATGTGGTGGTTGATGCCCTGTCAAGACAGATGGAGTGCAGTGCCATGTCTGTATTGGTTCCTGAGTGGCTGGAAGAAGTGAAGAGTAGCTATGATGGGGGATAATGAAGCTCAAGAACTGATGCTCAGCTCTTGTTGGGGAAACAGTTGGCTGACTTCCAACTGGTTGATGAGGTATTGAGGTACAAAGGAAGAATATATGTGGGGATCAAGGTAATATCAGGAAGAACTTGGTTGAAGCCACACATTCTTCCAGTTTAGGGGGCCATTCAGGTGTTCAGGCCAGTTATAACAGATTAAAAAAGTCATTTTATTGGCCTTGCATGCTGTTACAGATTCAGGAATGGGTTAAACAATGTGAAGTTTTCCAGAGATGCAAACATGAGCACATTCCATATCCTAGTTTACTACAACCCCTGGATATTCCTAGTAAAACTTTTACTAATCTTAGTATGGACTTTGTGGAAGGTTTGCCTAAATCTGAGGGCAAGGATTTCATCTTAGTCATAGTAGATAAGTTTACCAAGTTTGCTCATTTCATTGCATTAAATCATCATTTCTCTACTAAGAAAGTGGTTGAAGAGTTTATAAAGAGTTTTTAAAATGCATGGACTTCCAGTGAGCATAGTCAGTGACAGAGATAAAGTGTTCACTAGCTTGTTCTGGAAAGAGCTATTTGCAGCTTTGGTAATCAAATTACATCTTAGTTCAGCATATCATCCCTAGTCTGATGGCCAAATAGAAAGGGTAAATCAATGCCTGAAAATGTACTCGAGTTGCCTGGTTTTTCATAAACCCCAATGATGGAATAAGTTCATTCATTTGGCTGCATGGTGGTATAACTCCTGTGTTCACAGTAGTATCAAGATGTCTCCTTTTGAAGCCCTTTATGGACAAACCTCAGGGCTTTAGGATAGTGTGTATGTTGGTGACATTCAACATGGGGAAGCATCAAAGATGCTGGAAGAAAGAGTCAAGCTTAATGCTATCCTGAAGGAGCAGCTTCATGTAGTTGCTAATAGGATGAATCAACAACAGGACTTGCACAGGACTGAGAGGTCTTTTGAAGTTGGGGAATGAGCGCGTTTTAAGTTTCAACCTTATAAGCAATATTTTGTTGTGCTAAGGAAGAATCAAAAGCTATCTCCCAAGTTCTTTGGGCCTTACAAGATCACCAAGAAGGTTGGTTATGTGGCTTATTTTTTGGACTTGCCTTCTTCTTCTAGATACATGTTGTATTCCATATTAGCCAACTGAAGAAGAAGGTGGACAGTGGACAAATAGTTCAGCAAGACCTTCCTGAAGTAAATTCAGAAGGACAACTTATGGTTGAACCATTGGTAATCCTTGATAGGATACTAGTTAAGAAAGGCAAATCTGTTGTTGTGCAATGGCTGATTTTGTGGAGTCATCTTCCTAAGGAAGATGCTTCCTGGGAATTTACTGATGCATTTATGAAGAAATGGTTTGACTTTGCTTGGTCAGCTTGAGGGCAAGCTGAATTTTAAGGAGGAGTGATTTGTTATGTAGTGTAAATAATCCTCTCTGATAGTGTGTTTGCTGGGATTTGATCCCTAGTACTTTGTGTTCAGTCTTTTAATAGAATTGGGACGGGTCAGTGAGTCTCGCGGGTCGTAGAGGACCCGGTCTAGGACCCTAGTATAAAAGGGTTATAATTAGATATTTTACTCATCAGATTTCATTTTGTGAGTTCATTTCCCCCAAATTTCCCAATTCTTTCTCTGTCTAGGGTTCTTGAATTCTGATTGTAATCCCCAATTCAATCCAGAATTCTTCTTTTCTTACTCTTTTCTTCTTCTCCTCTCTGTTCTCTTGTGATTAGTGATATAATTGTTGAAGTCAATTACCAAATTTGTAACAAATAGAAGATTGACTTTTAATTGTAGAAAATAATAAATTGACCCTTCTGGTCCCAAATACAAAAATAAAAGTTGGTGCGATTGAGCACCTCGCACTCCCAATTAGTCGCCCTTAATTGGATTGATGACAACCTTCACGAGGGCCAACATGGGCAAAAATTGTTTAGAGTATCTATTCACATATTGGCAGTAGTAGTGTAATTCTTTGTTATTTAAAGTTAATTTTCGACTTCCTATTCTTCAGGATATAGTAGTAGATATTATTATACTTAATAGTATAAGTGAGATTAATAGTGCCCTCGCATGATTGGACCAACGATGGTTCTCATGTAAATTGTTTTTTTATTAATTAGTAAAAAATCTTTTTTCCACCAAAACTATTTGCAACACTTTCGGTAAATAAACAGAGGTTAAGAAAACATAATAATTACAAAATTACCTAGCGTCTGATTCAACATATAAATTTGTAAGGAGTTTTTTTTTGTTGTAAAATATAATTTTTTTTTTATAAGAAATATGTATTTATTGAATAATTTATCTTTACATCATTTTATCTCTATATTTATTTTGATCAAAATATATAGTTCTAGGTAACTCTATGTTAATTTTTGTTTTGTTTTATTTTTTAATCGTTTCGAGTGATATCTTACAATGTGAAAACTATTAAAATAACTTATATTTTAAATTGGAGCGGGTAATAAAAAAAAGTAAAGTAAAAAAGAAATAGATATAGAAACGATCCCCAATCATTCCCCTTTAATAAATGTATTGTTTTGTGTGTTTCTGTTCCTCCCTTCTAAGTGTGCGTGAAAAGCTTACAACAACAACAGAGAGAATTTGGATCTGAAAACAAAAAAAAACATAAATACTCTTTTTTTTTTTAATAATCTTAATATTCAATCTTAATCTTAATATATACTAACTCCACTTCTACTAGTACTCTAACATTACTATAATTCTCGTCTTCATTAATTTATATTATTTCTTCTCTGTTTTGTTTTTTAGAGAACTCATACATACATTTGCTCTTCTTTGCCCAAAGTCCCTAAAAAAGCTGCAATCTTTGTTGTCAATGGCGAATCTGAACAACCCTTATTAACCATTTTCCAACCGGTAATCATTGTCAGCAATCAAGGGATATTCTTGTTTTATTTACTTGAATTACCAGGTGAAACAAGAACCCTTTTTGATTTTTTTAACTTGATTATAATTGTAGTGAATTGTGGATCTGATCTGGGGTTGAGATCTATTTTTTATTATTTTTCATTTCTTGTTTTGGGTTTTATGGTAGAATGTGGTAGAATTGTTTCATTGCTCCTGTTTTGGTGATTTTCGGATTTTTTGGTTATGTTTTGCAGGTTGACTGAGGGCAAAGTTGTTGAATTTTGTTGATTCTTGAAAGCAAGAATTGAATGTATAGTGTTGGCATTATTGGCTGTTTGTACTATTGGAATTTTTGAATTTTAAGGTCAAGAATTTGGGATGATTTGGCTTGCTCTGCTTTAATGGAGAAACCCCTTGAAATACATGAAGTAATTGTAGGTGGTGGTGGTGGTGGGTAGGTGGTGGTGGTGAATATACTGGTGGAGGTGGTGGTGGAATGGTGGAGGAGGAGTGGATGGGTTTGGATATGGTTTAGGGGGTGGGTTAGTATATGAATTTCCCAAAATACCCCTGATATTTTGAGTGAAATATTTTAAAAAATGTTGACTAACCGTTGACTAGCGGTTTTTTGAACAGAAGGACCCATGGTGCAAACACGAAAATTATTTGAGGATCCAAAAGAAAAAAAAAATTGATTGGGGACCCAAGCCACCAAACGCAAATAGTTTAGGGGAGGATTTCACTATTATGCCTTTATGAATACGTTTGTAATTGCCAATATGATTGCTATTTTGGCTTTTAATTATTTGTGATTATCCACATTAAAACTAAATAAATCAGAGTCTTACTAACTGGGTTATTAAATTATAGGATCGTTTTTATGGGACTGACTCACATTGCGTAGCTCATATCTGCAAGTAGACTTCGCCCAATTAATATAAAAAGTTGTAGGGTCGGTTTACAAAAACGCTTTTAGAATTGAAATTTCCTTACATAGCCAAAAAAAAGAAAAAAAAAGGAGTACTACTAATTAACCTCCATATTGGAATAGAATCCTCTTCATTATTCTTCCAATTTATTAAATACACATCTGAGATTGTTACAAGTATACCAATTCTAAAATATCGTCACGTCTTATACTTTCGCTCTAAGCTCACCAATTTCTTTTAGTTTACATAATTTTTTTTATAATAAATCAATTAATTTTGGGACATTTATTACGATCTTAAACGTGTATTTAACGAATCGAAAGGATTATGTTAAAGCCTTCATATTCATGATATAATTATAATATATCCACTAAACCATTCTTTGAAATATTCCATATATAAAACAGCCAAATCAAGCTTCACACCTCTATGATTCATGACCATCTTCGGTCCTTATATATGACTGAAAATCGTCAATTCTCATACATGTTTCCACCACTCAAAATTTGACAAATGAATATATTTTTATTTCATATACACGTGTCAAATTATAAATTATTGGTGAAAGAATAAGAACACGCACATGGGCTTAAGATTATTTGCCTTATATATACCACCCTTTAGAATCTCATTCTCAAATTTCTCTAAATCCCATTCCATCTTTCTTTTTTTAATTCACCCACCATGAACATAATAAACATTTCTCCTAGTTTCTTTTTTCTTCTTCTTCTGATTCCCATTATTGCTTCCTTTGCTGAAAGACAGGTTAACTTTTCAAACCTTAAAAAAAAAAACCTTATATAAGGTCCTTTTAATTTGTACTCATCATAACCATTTTACAGAAAAAACAAATTTTTAATTTTTTTTCAGGTTTATATAGTCTACCTTGGTGATCATAATGGGGAGAAAACATTGCATGAAGTTGAGGAAAATCATTATTCATACTTGCTTTCAGTGAAGGAGACTAAGGAAGATGCAAAAGCTTCTCTTCTTTATAGTTATAAATACAGCATCAATGGCTTTGCCGCATTGCTTACTCCCCAGGAAGCCTCTAAACTTTCCGGTATGCCGAAAATTAAACTTCCTATTGAAATTAAGTCAAAATCTATTTTTAATATGATATCAATGTTGGGACCCCACTAATTTTGTTGACATTTGCGCTCTAGATAATCATTTTTAAAATTTGTACACATTTTTTAGTCGGTCTTTCTAAATAAATGATTTATTAATGGTATTTTTTCCATTCTTACCATTTACATTGAATGTTGTAAACAGAAGAACAGAGAGAGAAAAGAAGATAAAATTAAATGTGGGGTAAAATTAAATAGGGTAATGCTTGACATTTTACCATATTTTACTATAAAATTTGATTAAACCTTACTTCTGTGCAAAACACAAAGAAGTGAACAGATAATTTGTGACGGAAGAAGTATCATTTTTCAATTTATTTCCACATTTTTTATGTGTTTTATATCTTTTATTATATTATCTAATACATTACATTGCTACATTACATATGCATTGATAATTTGGGACGAAGGGAGTATCATTTTTCAATTTATTTCCACATTTTTACGTGTTTTAGATCTTTTATTACATCCTCTCTAATTTATTACGTCCCCCCACTAATTTTGTTGATGTTTGCGCTCTAGATAGTAATTTTTAATATCTATCCACATTTCTTTTTAATTTGTTCCAAATTAATTGTTCACTTTTTCTAAATAAATGTCTTATTAATAGTGGTTATTCCAATCTTACCATTTACGTTGAATGTTGTAGAGAAAAGACTAGAAAGAGAAAAGAATGCAGAATTAAATATGAAGTAAAATTAAAAATAGGGTAATGTTTGACATTTTACCATATTCTACTATAGAATTTGATGACACTTCAATTCTTGTACAAAACACAAAAAATTGGACAGATAATTTGAGACAGAAGGAGCATCATTCTTCAATTTATTTCCACAAAAAAGTGCAAATTAGGTTGCTACATTACATTTGCACCAATATAATTAATGTATCAAACAATATACTAATTGATGTACTATTAAAAGGTGGTATCCATTTTTAAAATTTGATTAATATTTTTGCAGAGAGGGACGAAGTGGTTTCAGTGTACAAAAGTAACCCAAGAAAGTATTCACTACAAACAACAAGGTCATGGCAATTTGCAGGCTTAGAGAAGGCAGTGCCGTCAAGGACACTATACAGGGATGATGATGTGCTGTTGAAATCCAAATATGGCAAAAATGTCATTGTTGGCATAGTTGATACTGGTACGGATACGATATGTACATTCTTTATATATAGGGTTCATTCAATACTAGAATCGTCATTTTGGGACTGGTTCCACCGCTTTCTTACATAAATTGAGGCGAGCCAACATCTGTAAGTAAGCCACACTTAATTAATGTGGGAGAAATGTAATGTGGGGTCAGTCCATCAAAGATTGTCCTAGGATTGAATTTTTCATTTATATATGTGGCCTAATTTTTTCCCTTATTTTATTCCACCGTAAGAATATAAACCTGAGTTATTGGTCTGAACATCACATCTTCCTCAAACTTTTTTGAGGCCTTACTTATATAATTAGAGTTGGTGAATAAAATCTTTATAAAGAGGGTGTTTACGTACATGCCCTGAATCCCTATTTTATGGACGAGGGAAGGGTATGAAGTATTATGAAGTTGGAATTTTATCAAATGTTCTACGGAATTTAATGAAAGCTTAATTTTTGGAAAAGATATAACTGGAACAGTAATTGAAAAATAAAAGAAATAAAGTGTTGGATTTATTAAATGAATGGAGATACGAGGATGTTCTCAAGCAAATATATATTTTGGTTGTGTTTTGAAAAGGGATATGGCCAGAATCTAAGAGCTTTGATGATAAAGGGTTGGGACCAATTCCAAAAAGATGGAAAGGAATCTGCCAATCAGGAGATGCTTTCAACTCATCCCACTGTAATAAGTGAGTCTACTACTTCTCTTGTTGACTACTAGTATTCATTGTTAGAACCCTTATAACTCTATTAATTTATTGCATTTATTTATTCATTATTATTATCTCACCATCAATTTATTTGCACAACATCTTGTGGGCAAACTTTTTCTAGGTGTCTCAATGAATTTTGACCCACTTTCTTTATATATAACGAAAATTGAACGTTTCATTTTTTATAATAAAATGAATAAAAAAAATGAATTTTCTGACAAAATGAGTAATAAGTTTTAAAGATTTTAGAAGTGGCGGGCACCAAGCCCCTCAATCCGCCACCATGATGGCCAAAACTCAACCCTACATATGTTGATGTTTGATTATCTAATAATTCGAACGTCTAATTAGTTTTTAGTAAAATTCGTCTCCTTAAAACTTTGAATAGCCTTTTGATTGTTGGGACTTTAGCTTAAGGTAATCTTGTTACCATAATTAATTGCAGCAACTCCAAAATCCAAATGTAGATAGGGATTGACAAGAATGATAAGGCAACTATGGATTCGATGTGAAACAAATATTTATATTTGTACATACAAAATATGATTTCAGTCATTAATTTTGATTTAACCATTATGAAAAGAATGACAAATGTGCACATAAAAACTCAGCCATCGAATCAAACTCTTTTAAAGACTAATATTGTGTTCTTCCCAACTCATTTGAAAACTAAGATCGTATTCTGCACTCGTTTCTCATTAGATCTAAAATCAGTGAATACAAATAACAAATCAACTTGTTGGGAAAAGAGTAGTTTTGATGAAGTCATCAAAAGTCATAGTATCCCTTTATAAATTTGGTAAATGAAATTGATGTTCTTCTTGGTGTTTTATAGAGTAAGAGAAGAAGTAGAACTGAAAACTGTGTCCTACAACATATTAGTGTCTTTTGCATGCATTCATTGGTGGCGAATAGTAGTATGTACCCGTCTGTTTACTCATTTCTATACCCAACTAATCACAACTCATCATGTATATATATAATTAAAAAAATAATCACATGGAGACTTCGGTTGGGCACAGGAATGGGTACACATACGGGTGATTTTCACCCTTCATTGGTGGGTTTGGGTAGGGTTAATAATATACAAAGATTTGTCCATTTCAAATCAAAGAACCATATTATCTGTCAAAGTTTTAATTAAATTTTGGTTTCTTGCATGCAATCTTGTGACCTTCTATCCCGTGGAGTACCACAAAAATCCTCTCTTCTAGGAAAATAAAATTGTATACTATTTGTGAATTTCAAAAAAAATAATGGTAATATATGCGAATTCATAAGTAATTTTTTTAATATAAGAATAAATTATAAAATTTCACACTGAAAGTAAGATGCAACTTTGGTTGCGGGAGCTCGTATAGTGACTAATATGTGACCTTATTTAATTAGCATGGTACTTAAAAATAAATAAATACATTGTTTAAAATGATTATAAGGGTAAAATTGAAATAAAAAGCCAATATATATACATTATTGTAATATGAGATTGATCATTATTTTGATTCAACAGAAGTATGATATTTTGATAAATTATTTTGAAATCGATAGATTATCTCCTTCACTTTTCTTTTAATTATTTATGGACATTTGATCATTATATTTGTTTCTATTGTTAAACAATGACTACAGTAATGATGATAATAACAGGTCTAACAAAGCTTTCCCTACATCTTTGGACCTAAACAGAACTTTTTTGAGCAAAATGTTTGATAGATGGTCTTATCTTAATCACGTTTACACTTTGTTTTACTTGGAATTAATTGGAATCCTCAATAAGAGGTAGATGATCTCGTTACAATGTGCATAATGAAAATAAATTATAAATTTCCATATTTGTCCTTAAATTAATTTTTTGGAAAATCAAGATTTTTAAGTGAAATGAATGAGTGTTGTCCAATATTGATATTTTCTCCCCTTTTGCAGGAAGATAATTGGTGCGAGGTACTACGTTAAAGGTTTCGAGCATTATTATGGTCCTCTAAACAGAACCACCGATTACAAGTCTCCACGTGACAAAGACGGACACGGAACTCACACGGCATCCACAGTTGGTGGCCGGAGGGTTTATAATGTCTCCGCCCTTGGCGGATTCGCCCGTGGTACGGCCTCGGGAGGCGCGCCGCTTGTACGGCTCGCCATTTATAAAGTATGCTGGCCAATTCCGGGAGAAGGCAAAGAACTAGGAGACACTTGCTTAGATGAGGACATGTTAGCAGGGATTGATGATGCTATTGCTGATGGAGTTGATGTTATGAGTATTTCAATTGTAGCAGCAAAACCAATTGCTTTTAAAGAGGATAGTATTGCTATTGGTGCTCTTCATGCTGCTAAGAAGAATATTGTGGTTGCTTGTAGTGCAGGTAACTCGGGGCCTGCCCCTTCTACATTGGCCAATCCATCTCCATGGATCATCACTGTTGGTGCTAGCAGCATGGATCGATCGTTTGTAGCAGAATTGGAGCTTGGAAATGGAGAGAAAATTCAGGTAATTAATATCACGTGTTAAACCTTTATAGTCTTTCTGCATAGAGCACCCAATATCATCAGCTTCGAAAAGATTAATCCGGGTCTGGCCCGGTTTGCGTCTGAAGAGTTTTACTCTTACTTGGGGAAATGGCTGACTGAAAATTCTTTAAACGTGGCATTACAAGTGACCTCATTTTGTCTTTAGTAGAGCCGTTCGCTTACCAATTGTTCCAAGCAACTGCATTGAGCATTTCAAGTAAGAGCTAACCAGATTTCTTGATGAACTTAACTTGAGAATGTGTATTTTGTTCTTGATTCCAGGGCCAAACCGTAACTCCATATAAGCTGGAAAACAAGAACATGCAACCTCTCATTGATGCAGCACAAGTAGTTAATCAAGAAGTGAAGCAAAATGAGACTGATCAATGCCTTCCTGGTTCCCTCTCACCTAAGAAGGCTAAAGGGAAGATTGTATTGTGCTTTAGAGGAGCAGGGACAAGGGTAGGAAAGGGTGCAGAGGTAAAGAGAGCTGGTGGAATCGGTTACATTTTAGCAAACAGTAAAGCCAATGGAGAAGAGTTAGTAGTCGATTCCCATCTCCTTCCAGCCACTGCTGTTGGTTACACCAATGGACTCAAAATTCTGAACTATATAAACTCTAGCAAAAATCCTATGGCATATATAGCACCTGCTCAGACAAAATTAGGACACGTCCGTGCACCATATATGGCTGCATTTTCCAGTAGAGGTCCTAATATAATCTACCCAGATGTGATCAAGGTAAGTAATCAAGTGATTTCTTGTGATTCAGAGCACGGAAAACATGGAAATTCACGGGATTTTTTCTTGTTTCTTGCAGCCGGATATTACAGCTCCAGGACTGAACGTCTTGGCAGCTTGGAGCGAGGGTTCATCGCCTACAAAGATCGGCAGTGATCATCGGGTGACCAAGTATAATATAATCTCAGGAACTTCGATGTCATGCCCTCATATTGGAGCTGTATCTGCTCTGCTGAAGGCCATTCACCCCACTTGGAGTGCTGCTGCCAT
>JAOWBF010007631.1:0-11513 GCA_028566175.1 Vinca major
GAATTTGGTATTCATCAAAACGCCAAAAAAACATAAAAACGGTGTCGTTTTGATACAGTTATCCTTTTCCGTCGGTATTCGGTCGTTAACGTCCGTCAGTATTCGGTCAGTAACTGTCCACAAAACGACATCGTTTTAATTAATTTAAATTCTTAATTTTTTAACAAAAAAAAATCAAAACGCCGTCGTTTTGACACCGTTATACTTGCCGTCGGTATTCGGTTGGCAACTGTCCACAAAACGACATCGTTGTAATTAGGTCAACGAGACTGATAATACCGACGGAATAACGACCGGTATATTTTCGGTTTCATGTCGGTCGGTAGTCTGTCGGAAACAGAGTGACCGTAAATTTCGGTCGCTATATAACTGTTTTCTTGTAGTGATGTTGCTCAACTCAATACTCAATACCCACAATCGGATTATATTCCCTTTGGAAAATAATTCGAAAAAGAAAAATATCCGTGTTTTAACTTTTTTTATTAGTTTATTTTTCTTCAATAATTAAGTATCATTATACTATGTATATTTATATTCTTGTCAAAATTTAATCTTAAGGCTCATCGTATTATACTATATTCTTGAGGCAGGATTTTCATTTTTTCGCTAATATAAATTAGCTCGTGAGGTAAGCTCGAGCTCATGTTAAAATATGAGCTGAGCGTTAGCTCAAGGTTTATGAGCTTTTTTAGGTTGAGCTTGAGATGAGCTTTTCAATTTTCATGTGAGCTATGCAAAGCTCAGTTCATATACAACGATTAACACCCTACCCCTAATAATGTGGATCAAATATAAATTCTTACTTAATAAAAAAATATTTTAAACTAGCCAATGATCTAATTACCACGTTTTTACAGGTGTTTTGAGTTTAAACTCAATTTACTTTAATAGAAAAATTACTTTTTCTAGAAACTCAATTATGTATATTAGACCTTTTCCAATAATAATAATTAATATATATCATACATATCCCACAAAAAAAAAAACCAAAAGAAAACTTTTCCGAATAGAGTTCTCCTTTTTCTTTTCTTTTCTTTTATAGTTAAGAAATCATGTACTAATACAAAAGAGAACGGGAAAACGTTACTTTTACATTCTTTGTATGGTTTCATGCTCTCTTTTTTTTTTTTTTTTTCCTTTTTATGAATTTTTAAAACTAAATTTACGTCTTACTTAAAAAACTAAATTGTTTTCTTAGTAATTTTACAAATATGGGAAGGTGCGCCTGTATGTCTGTTGATTTCTGGATGTGTGATGTATGTATCATTGAAAAATAAGTCTAGAGGTGCAAGATAGAATTTAAAGATAAATAGAATCTAGACTATATATAGGATTTATTCTAGAGATGGAAGATACATATTCATCCATTTTAATGTAAATAAAGTGGACTATAATTTTGTTTTCTAGTCATATTAAATATTCTACGAAATGAATTATTACCATTATTTTTAAATAAAGGAAGTGGACTATACTAATTCATCACTAATCCATGTATTAATTTTCTAACTATGCATATGAATCGAGAAAGTTCAATGTTCCTATTCAACCAAAAAAAAGTTTAATGTCCCTTGGATTTTGATTTAATTAAAGGAAAATTCTGATATGGAACAGGTTCACGTGGATCTTATGGTGCAGAACTGATCACTATCGCCACGGAATTAGGAGAGAGATAACTTTGTGATGATGTTGTCAGTTCTTTACCATAAGGTCCAATAAACTTGACCCATATCAAATTTATCCTTAATTAAATGCCAAGTTATAAGTAACGGGTTCAGATCTGATGATCAAGAATTTTCCGAATACTTATATTGATTTAATTATTCAATTTACATATTTGTTCCGTAGCTTCTACTGTATCTCAATTTCGAGAAACGGTCCTTATTCTTAAATCTTTTTTTTTTGTCTTTTCCTGTCAAGATCCTCGTAGATTAAGTGGTCATAATTTTACAGTTTAATTAAAGATGTTCTTACAGCAACTCAAGATTTGAAACGAAGTCATAAAGAGTGATAAAAATTTGTTAGACTTGAATGAGAATATATTATTTGATAGAGAGAAAAAATAGGAAATGTATTTATATGAGCGATCACATAAAATTTTTATTTTAATTATGTGGCCGACCCTAATTATTTGGGATTAAGATATTGTTGTTATTACCGCAGCCCATGCAGAGAAGTTAGCATAAGATTTTATAAGAATGTTTCAGTTACAACAGAAAGTCCAAGAGTTCCAACTAACTCCTTTTTTTTAGGGAAGTTTTAACATACAATCGGTATCCGTATCCGTTTTAAGGTCGACGACTAATTCGGTCCTCTCCTTCTAAGGTAGAGCTTCCGGTATTTTTTTTTATTCACATAATTTAAACTTGAAATCTTATTTAAAAGACATCAAGCTTCTCCCACTTAACCCAAATTATATTGGCCAGCAAACTTTTCTAAAATATTCACATTTAAAACTTGTTACAAATATATATACTTGCCAAAAATTTGATTTTCTCATTACATGTGAAACGTCTCACGTCCAAGACACAAAAAGCTCAATTCCCCCCTCCCCACTCCACCCCCACCACTTGCAGATGCAGGGCTTACATCTGCCAAAAAGGTCAAGGTGGTTTTTTTTTTTAAAGTGAGATCAGATCTAATACTTCGGTACTACCTTTCAAATTTTTCTTAATTAGGATTTCTGCCATGTAATTACTAAAATGGTGTCAAATCTCGTGCCAAATGAAATTCAATGTTGGTAATAAAAAAATGCTTTTTGAATTGATTGAAGTCTTACCAAGCAATAATCATCATTAAGAGAATGGAAAAAAAAAATAATTATGCCAAAAGGACTGAAGATCCGTTGAAAAAAAGGAGGATTTGAGGAAGGTTTTTCCTCAAAATAGGGGGGTTTGGTTGCCTAATTCATGATTATTCATTGTTACAGCAGTCCATTTGTTCCATCAGTCCATTTGTTCCATTTACCCCCAATCTCGGTTTTCATATTCTTATTACTCATGATTTTTACGCGTAACATTAAATTATTACTATTTATTAAATAATTCGCAAGAAATTTTAAATCTTTGCGTAACAAACAAGTCGAGGTCCAACGGTAATAAAGTCAGTTTGACTGCGTCCAAATGAAGAATAGCATTAGTAAAAATCGCATTACAATATATTCGTAAGTAAAAATTCAAAACCTAATACCAGTAATAACTAAAAATGAGTACATTATGGATCAAGCTACAGTAATAAAGCATTTTTTCCCTTAACATAGTGCTAATAAATTTTTATCATTAGTTGATTTTCAATCTAACGATAAAAATAAATACTTATGTTTGAAGATGACTGGGAGATATACTAAATGATTTTATGCATCCTATTAATTTCTTTTTAGATGGATATATACTAAAACATTTGATAAAATTATATATGTTACAAAGAGTGGCACATTCCGTGTAATAAACAAGTGTTTTGTCACATCCTAACCAGCAATTAATTTAAAAGAGTAATTAAATATTAGAGCATCATTTAGTATTTAGAACGCTTTGAGTACATGTTGGTTATGAGTCCTACTCCAAATGCTGCACACTCCAATTAGTTTATTTCTTTCATGTTCCTCTTTCAAGGGAATGAATTCAAATTCGATATGATCAAATTCTGTTATAACTATTAGGAGTTTAATTAAAGGTTAAAAATTGTAATAGATTACTTTGTAGTTTAGGGGTTGAACACTTTACTACAAAGATTGTAAATTATGCATCAATGGTCCAATTATTAGGGTTTATTGAAAAATGATAGCAAATGACGTTGTTACCCTTGTACATATTTTTGTATTTCCCTCCATCAATATGTTTTTATTTTTGTTATTTTGAAATTTTCAACTTTAGAATATAAAAAGTAATGGGTCAATTCATTTACTAAATTGGGGTAAAATTAAAAATGCCTCAATTTGATGAGAGTGGAAGGCAAAATAGGTACAATGACAATAAATCCGTTTTGTTACCAATTTTCAACAAAATCCTAATAATTGAAATTTTTATAGAGGAATTAAGGGATATTCTAGTAGTTGAGGTTGTTTCTTTCATGGACAAAGTTCTGAAATCAACTCCTATATTCCTCTCTCCAAAAAAAAATTAAATAAATTTTATTGGGTTTGCATTTTCGGACGAATATCTTATCAACACGTACTTAAGGAAATATATGCATATGGAGGATGAGAGCTTCCAAGAAACAAGTTGTTAAAAATGGATTTAGACATAATTCAATCTCTTAAAAGTTATTTCAAGAGGGGAAAGATTGCACAAGCCTTATATGTTACAAATATATTTACAAATTAGTCGATGTGAGATATTTAACACAAGTAAAACAAAATCCAAATTTGGAAAGCAACAAGTAAAACTGAGTCCAAATTTGGAAAGCTT
The DNA here is from genome assembly GCA_028566175.1 of Vinca major. Classification (NCBI taxonomy): domain Eukaryota; kingdom Viridiplantae; phylum Streptophyta; class Magnoliopsida; order Gentianales; family Apocynaceae; genus Vinca; species Vinca major. The sequence continues at coordinate 4,404 of JAOWBF010007631.1, forward strand.
CGTTTCAAATTTGGACTATGGGATACATGTCACCTTCTCCTCATTAACCTCCAAAAACCCTAAAATGGTCAATGTTGGGAAACCATAAAGACCACCTGATTTTAAATTGTCCAAATCAAAAATTGAAAAGTTTGACGCGTGAGAAAGTGCCTTTTCAACTCCAAAATCGTCAAATAAAACGTAAAAAGCAAAAAGAAAACAAAAAACTGAGAGTCGGCATTATGGACGACAATGAAATGGACTATTTTGTCTATCTATCGCTATTTCTTCTCGAAGAAAAGCTAAAATAATTTCTGGTTTTGAGATATTTTTAATCTTTTAATTAATATGCATTTTAATGTGTAATATTTTATGACTAATTCAGTTACTCTAGCCTGGGTCCTGTGTAAAATATTTTTTTTAGTATATATAGAATACTTCAAAATAGATGTTTTTAACTTAAAAATATGTAATTTAACTTAAAGAATAGGAGTTCGCGTGAACTTGTGTTTTTAAAATCAGAATATGTATTTTTTTAAATTAATATTAACCGTAAAAATTCTAATTCAAAAGACGATAAAAATTCCGCTCATACGGAACTTTTCCCATTCTGAACTGGTGTAGTCCTTATATGGTTATAAGATCTCTATCCCAATAGACTTTTTTTTGACATACTTTGCTTCAAAATTGTTGCATGCTGCAATGTTGTCGGAAATCACCGTGTAATCTCTAGTAAAAAAATTAGTAGAACGGAAATAATTTATGTAGAAAAAAAGAAAAAAATTGGGACATCAAGAAAAAAAAGGAGACATAAAAAAAACTCCTATTTTATACTCCTTTCATTCCCATTTAATTATCGTTTAAAAGATTTATATGTATCTAAATTAATTGTCTTTTAAGATTTTTTATTAGTTATCAACAATTTATTTTAATTATACACTTGATATTTCTTTTATTCGCTTTCTCTGCCATCCTTATTTTTTCTTTTTTTATGCTATAAAAGTGAGAGGGGGTAATATTAAAATTTTTGGTAAAAATAATAAGTTCTTTAATCTTTTAAAATTGTCTAAAGAGTTCTAGATTTCTCTCGAATATGATTGCAGAATGTGTATCATTCCCTTCTCTTCTATACATACACAAAATCCATACATTTATGTATGTATTATAAGCATATACAACGTTCATTAATCAAAACATACATCGGAATTCAATTATAAACATGAATACAATATGTTAATAATATTAAAATGTAACAAAATTTCCAACATTTTAACTCTTAACTATTCAAACCCTTCTATCTGATCTCTGAAATTTAAGACATAACACAACAAATTAGTCCAAGAAAAAACAATTACTTATTGCCACATTCACATTGTATTATTTCTTTATATAAGCTCTTATATCCTTTTCCCTTAGAACCACACTTTCCAAACAAAGTACTAAAACAAATCAAGAAATGGAGACTCCAACAACCAAAATCTTCCTATTTTGCTTCTTCCTAATTCTCTGCTTAGTTCCAGCTCCCCAAGCCCAAGAAGTCGGTAAGTCATTTATGCGTAATTTATTTTATTTTTTATTATTTAAAGAGGATACAAGGTATCATATTCATAACATATTTATTCTGAGTTAAAAGTGTCATTCTTGTGACTATAGATGATGAAAGCGAGTTCAGTTACAATCAGGAGAGCGAAAATGGACCAGCGAACTGGGGAAAGATTAAGCCGGAATGGAACATGTGCAACGCCGGAGAAATGCAGTCTCCGGTTGATTTACTTAACGAGAGAGTCGAAATATTATCGGAACTCGGAAGACTTCATAGAGATTATAAAACCTCCAATGCCACTCTTACCAATAGAGGCCATGATATGATGGTACGTACCATATATCCTTCTACACTAATTTGGTTACGACAATGATATAAAACCTCTGCACAGTACTGATAAATCTTAATCTTATACAAAATATCGACTAATTATAAATAAATTTACGTCCAATTTTCTTATTAGTGTTTTTTTTTTATTGTGTTCAGTTGCGATGGGTTGATGGTGCTGGTGATCTCCATATCAATGGAACTTCCTATACGCTCCAACAATCTCATTGGCACTCACCTAGCGAACATACTATAAACGGCAGGAGGTATTGTGTTTGAGTCACTGAAACTATGAGTCTGTTAATTTTATTATATCTCGTGTAAATTTAAAAGAAAAATATTTGTTTGAAACGGATTTGAAATAACTAGCAACGTTTGTAACAGGTATGATCTAGAGGTACATCTAGTCCATGAATCACAAGATGGAAAGGTTGCTGTTGTTGGGATTATGTATAAGATCGGACGAACTGAGCCATTTTTGTCTATGGTATTAATAATTGAGTTTTCGAATATGAATATTTTTGTGTAATTTCTCTCTTTTCTGTATAGATTATAACAGTGTTATTTTTCATATATAACAGCTGGATAGTGATTTGAAGGCTTTGTCTCAAACAAGAGGTGTAGAGAGAACTGTGGGTATTATTGATCCAGAATGGATCAAAATAGGAAGCAGAAAATATTTTAGGTATATTGGCTCACTCACAGTTCCTCCTTGTACTCAAGATGTTGTCTGGACTATTGTAAGAAAGGTAAAGTCTAGTAAAAGTTACTATAAAAGTCTGAAATATTTTTATATATATATATATATTTTTACATTATTTTCTCTAAGTAACAATAAAATTTGTTTTATAGGTTAGAACTGTTACAAGAGATCAAGTGAAACTGATTCGAGATGCTGTCCATGATGTGAGTTTCTGACATATTCTTCTTTCCTGATTAAAGTATGAGACATTATGTTATGCATTATATGTTCTTTACCATAAAATCTCACACATTTGTAAAAGATATGTAATAAGCTACAAATTATATTGTTTGGATTTTATTGATAATTAATTCTTGATGGTGGAAATTGATAAATATATTATTTATGTGCAGGAATCGAATACAAATGCGAGACCAGTCCAACCAATAAATAAACGATCAATCAAGCTCTACAGGCCAAATGATCAAGGAGAAAACTGAAAACTCACTCCAAATTCATCATCAGAATATACTTACAAGTAGTATTGTTTTATTTTATTTTTTTGTAGCAAATGAGCCTTCATCAGATTGTCTTCTATCCCTATGCATATCATTATTAATGATACAGAGGTCTAGGAATAGCTTCACATTTTCCCCTTGTATATTTGCCATAAAATAAAGTTTGGTAATTCATATTCTATACTACTAATAATAAATAATTTTTTTTTATTTAATAGTGGTTCTCTATTTCCAACCATGACTCAAAATTCGAATCTAATAGTTTGAGCTGCACTTTATTTTCCTTTTTAATGTTGAGTAACATAATGTGAATCAAATATTAATTGTTATCTAATAATAAAATATTTTATACTAGCTACTTATCTGAATACCACGAGCTTAGAGGTGTTTTGAGTTTAAACTCATTTTGCTTTAATAAAAAATTTACTTTTTGTAAAAACTCAATTATATCTCAGACCTTCTCTAATAATAAATAATATATATCCTACGAAAAATAAAATAAAAATAAAACTAATCCAAATAGAGAACGTATCAATCCAAATAAATATATATTGTGATATTATTTTCTCTAAGTAATAATAAAATTTGTTTTATAGGTTAGAACTGTTACAAGAGATCAAGTGAAATTGATTCGAGATGCTGTCCATGATGTGAGTTTCTGACATATTATTCTTTCGTGATTAAAGTATGAGACATTATGCATTATATGTTCTTTAGTACAAAATCTCACACATTTGTAAAAGATATGTAATAAGCTACAAATTCTATTGTTTGGATTTTATTGATAATTAATTCTTGATGGTGGAAATTGATAAATATATTATTTATGTGCAGGAATCGGATACAAATGCGAGACCAGTCCAACCAATAAATAAACGATCAATCAAGCTCAACAGGCCAAATGATCAAGGAGAAAATTGAAAATTCACTCCAAATTCATCATCAGAATATATTTACAAAGTAACAGTAGTAGTATTTTTTTATTTTTATTTGTGTAGAAAATGAGCCATCAGATTGTCTTCTATCCCTATGTGGTCTATGTACATCATTATTAATGATACATAGGTCTAGGAATAGCTTCACATTTTTTCCTTTGTATATTTTCCATTAAAATAAAGTTCGGTGATATATACTCCCATCATCCCTAAATAAAATTAACATTTAACTATTTCACATAAATTAGGAAATCTTTAAAAACAATAAAATTGAAGTTAAAAGACTAATATATCATTATTAACTACATCTTGAAAATTTAAATTGTATCTAAAACAAAAGTTAAAAGAGGGTAAAAATGGTAAAAGTTTATTAAATTTTTATTGATAGTCCAAATGTTAACCTTATTTTAGGAAAAAATTAAAGTTTCAAATGTTAACCTTATTTGAGGATGAAGGGAGTATTCTATACCACTAATAATAAATGATTTATTTCCATTTAACTCCATAAATGTTTATTGCCACCTATTTCCATTAATGTATTAGTTCTGATAAAGTACACTACTTTTATTTTAAGGACGATCTTTGGAGTTTATCTCAATAATTAAAAAAGTATTTACTCAGTTGATTACAAGCGTGTGATATTTATACTTTTATCTATTTATATTTTGATAAGTTTTGATGTTGAGTTACATGATGTGTAGGGTGTGCGTTCGATAATTCAATTCGGTATCAATATGAAATTTCGGGACGAAATTCGATTTTGTAATTTTTTTATTAAATCAAACCGAACCATAATAGTTTGAAAACCAAAATAATTTCAGTACGGTTCAATACGGTTTCGTAAAAATCGAAATAACAAATTAAAATTTTAGTGTAATATAATAATTCAACCAACTCATGGCTACTTATCACTTTTCGATATCCAAACAAATATTGTAAAAAAATTATACCAAAAGTTAAAACACATTTAATATAGAGGGAATACACACTATACAAACATAACTGATATCCATTTAAAATGATTAGTGGCTCAAAGCAAATACATATATAGTTGTTCACTAAACATTACCAAACATAAATCAAAACTAACTCCCATCAAGTAATGGAAGAGATTGTATAGTAATTTCTTTAGAAATAAAATAATCAATATAATAAAATATATTTTGAAATAATTTTGGTAATTCGGTTTTAAAAAATAAAAACCCGAATACCAAATCTAAATTTCAAAAATTTCGATAAACCGAACCGAATAATCTGGATATACCGAAATACTGAACCAATTAACAAATTTCAGTTCGGATTGATTCGGTATTTCGGTTATACCAAATAGTGAACACCCCTAGTATCTAATATTCCAAATAATAATTACACATGAAGCAATTTACTTTAAATCCAAAAATTCATTTTATCCAATGATAGTGTCATATTTGACACAATTTTATTTAAATACTAAGAAATGTACTAAAAGAACCAAAGTGGAAAAATAAAATAAAAAAAAGACCTTAGGGGAGGGGGAAGGTGAAATGGGCTTCAAGATAAATCAATTTTGTTCAAGCTGAAATTTTGACAAAGAAGATGTCTATGAACAATTGAAACTTCTTGCATTTGCAATTTCCTTACAATTCTAATTCAGAATCACACTGATCTCCAGTACCCAAATAAGCAAAAATACAGTAAAAATACATCTACATAGAGCTCAAATTATACTCACAGGCATGAAATCTTAATTTAATCTAAAAAATTAATTAAGAAAATGTCAGCAATATTTCACATCTTCCTTGTTTATTATGACCTTCATTGGCTGCCTTATAAAGTTTTCTAGCCATATCCAATTAGTATCTGCTACCTTGAACCTGCACCAAGATAACAATTCATTAGTCCCCAAATTTACCATTTCACCCCAATCCCACATGGGATATATGTAAGAAAAATTATTTCGTGTAAGTGAATGGTCATATATCTAGTTTGGCATAGCGATAACAGATGCCAAGTAGTTGGCTTGGATGTTCTACTGGAGCACGGAGCGTGACAATATCAAGAAATTACTTATGAAATCTATACTTGCATCGAAACCGACGAGGGATCTGCAGTAATTTGTATTAGTAGTGAGCACAGTACTGCTTGATCCACATTCACTATCCTTAATAGAAATGTTTGATCTGTCAAGTTTGATTGACCATGGATATTGATAATTCTGAGCAGCAGAACCAACATGTGAAGATGACCTCTGCATTCTAACAGCTCTTGGAACATTTCTTCCTTCTATAGATGGCCTTCTCCTAGTAGTACTAGGCTGTCTCTCAATTGATTCAACTGGCCTTTGTTTAGGTGCACTGTGTGATCTAACTTTAGCTCTTGAAGACTCAGTATTAGACATATAATTAGGATAAAATGGATATTCATGGTAAATTGAGTCTCCTTCTCCTCCATATTCTGATCTAGCATATGAAAATGCAACTCTTTCTTGATCCGGTTTCGAAATAGCAGTGTAATATTGTTGAGGGCTACTTTGAGCTGTCCCAAATGATGAATATTCTTCAAAATGACCACTACATGCTTTTGGACTTAGCTGATCAGTTATGGCTGATGGTGCTGGAGATGGATCTTGTTTTGAGAATGCTGACCGGGGTGTCGAATCTCGGTGCTCCATCTTTTCTATTTGTCCATTGTTTGAATAACTGTTTCTTCTGCTTTTTGTGCTTCCTTTTGATTCACCAACATCTACTTCCACAATCTTGATGTTCTCTTCCATTCCTACATCAAAATCCTACAAGAACATTACCGTATGTGAGGAATATTGAAGAAATTTACTGGCAAAACACTGCAAATGCTGGGAATCCAGATCTTCTAGTACATTTTATAGTACACTAACGAAATTGATTCACATGTAGCACTATTCAAAGAGTTCTATCACAATTGATGATGTTCATTCATATATATTCTATCTACCTACTTGTTAAGATCATTCTTTTTCCATTCAAGAATAATGTGTCAATCAACCAGTGAATCTGAGTCCATGTAGTAGCTTAGTTAATAAAGCACTTCTTACCAGATAGAGAGGTCTCGAGTTCGATACTCACCAGTCGCACGCCATCCCTTTCCCCTATCCCCCCCCCCCACTACCAC
>JAOWBF010007729.1:0-11507 GCA_028566175.1 Vinca major
CGGGTCGCCCGCGACGCCGTAGGAATAGGCCTAGGCGAAAAGTACTAGCGAGGATCTACCGCGACGCGAGACGCGAACCGTGACGTAATAGGTACTGGGCTGGCGTGGCTGGTCCGGGTGGTCATTCCTCTTGGTTACTCCACGTCCTCATCTTCTTCAAACTGGGCCGGATCGGTCCAGTACCCAACTTGCTTCCAGTTGAAGTCTTCGTCTTCATCTTGCGTCCTTGGTAAGAGGTAGAAGCCGCCATCGTCTCGCCGCCGCATGCAAAGCTGGCCAATTTGGACGCATCGTGGGCCTATTCAAAGTTAGTTGCATCCCATCCCATAAAAATTTTGCTTACAAGCTGTGTTATCAACTTGCTTCTTGCCCTTCTTGCTGACACATGCGGTATACAAACATGTCTTGTAGTTGTCCGATTTGGCGACATAGCGCCGGAGTCTTCCTATTGCTCCTTTTTCGGAGAAATATGATCGAATTCTTCTTTCTATGCCTACGTCCTTTGGCAAATCCCGGAGACGTTGTGTGCGCTTGCTGCGCCTGAGGTAAACGCTCTCCACGAACGCTTCCACAAACTCGTCATCGTCGACCGTTCCAGCCGTGGGAGCATTCATCGGGGCAGCCGCGGGAGCATTCGCGGGCGCGGGAGCATTTGTGGGCGCAGCCACCGGAGCATTCGTGGGCGCGAGCGGCGGCCGGGGAGCATTCCTGCGTGCTACGTTTGAAGTTAGCAAACCGCCTTTTGATCTCGACAAGTCTGGAAGAAGGGGAATCTTACCTTGCCTCCCGAAAACCACCCGCCCCTGCAAAGGGTCCCAGACCCCCAGGTCCTCTGCATTGGCAAAGGGAAACGGCTCGGTGTTGAAATCTTCAACCTCTTTCAACTCTCGCTCCATGCGAGATACAAAGGGAGGGGGGAAGGACATGCTACGGGCAGTTAGTGTAGTTGGATGCGCTCTGCGTGGGTGAACTGACATGAGAAATTGGTGGTGACGCAGCTGGAGGAAAGTGAGAGGAGCTGGAGGAATTGAGTTGAAATCCCCAGGTACCTAAGCCCAAATTGGTGGTAGCGTGGACCCTGAGCCAACCAACCCACGGGAAGCCGGACGCTGGCATTTCATCGGCCACCTCTACTCCTTCCAATGAGCAGTTTGAGACAATGCAGACGCAATTCACCATTCCCAGGGACTACATGTACCAGAGAAGTGGCCATTTCAATGCATTGATTCTGGAAAAGCTCAAGGTTAATGATCCAGCCAGCCGCTCCCTTCAACCTCGTCCGTCTCCTTCTGCTCTGGCATTGGCCCGCATCGCAGGCTATCTTCTGCGGCCGTTGCGGCAGCCATGACGCTCGATTATTGACCATCCTCTTCCAAAACCCGTGTCGCGGAAGGAGGCCGGCCCTGCTTTGCTCCTCCGTTTCTCTCATCGCTGCAGTTGGGCCCGGAAGCATCCATCTTTTGCCACCGACGCAGTCAAGGACCTTTCATGTGTCTCCAGGAAGATTGGATCGTCCAACAATCGCCGCCTGTAGATGATACCCAACAGACCTTGTGGGGCAGGATGCGCCGGCTGCTGGGCGCTGCAAGTTCGATGGGGCCAGCGGCGACGCGTCGTTGGGTGTGGTGGTCGACGAGGCACCAGGAGTCGACTCTGTAGCCCTCTCTAGCGGCGCGCGAGAGTCGCAGATGAAGCTCCAGCGGTCGTATACAGGCCGGACTTTGCGCGAATGGAGTGGCTTGGGTGGAGGTCGCAAGGGCGCGCCCAAAGCTTGATGATCCGTTTGCTGGCGTCCCGTAGACGTTGCTGGAGGCTGGCCGAATGGATGCTCTTGGTGTGGGTTGCCGACGCCGTCTGATACGGTCCTGCGTGCATTGGATGCTCCCGGGGCGCGAGATCTGTCGGTTTGTTTCGTCAGCTGGGAGTCTCACTTGCACAGTGGGGTTTGCGGCTTGGTTTCCCCACAACTCCGCCAGGTTGCGCAACGAGCTTTCACGCGCCACAAGCTTGCAGGCCTTCCAGGAAGGTTTCCCGCAAGAACTGGCTCTGCCTATGTTGTGGTGGGATTCAGTCGTGCGCGACTTGTATCCGAAACCTTGCTCCAGCGTCGCACTGAGCGGAGGAGATGGTTCCTTGGGATCTGCAGGTGGCGGGCGGTCCGGTCCGCGGGTTTCGAGTGGGCTTTCGTCATGTTCCTTGCAGGCCGCCGCGGATCTCCCAGGAACGTCAGGTCATCGCCGACACGACCCTCCACCATCTCGTCCTCCGCCCCAACTCTTGCATCTTGGAACATATCGTCCATTGTCCGAGGTAATCCGACCTCCTGAAACCTCGGCCAGCCATGGTTTGGCACCTTGCCAGAGTTTGTCGCACTTTCGCTGACTTGGTTACCAGAACTTTTTCAAAGCGTCTCCCAGCAGACATGTGGCCACGGGCGCCCAGCTCAGTGCATCGGGAGGAAGCAACATGGTCTGGGCTGGATTTCCCGGCTCAGTACCATGCCCTCACCAACCTGGCGCGGATGGAGCCACCACGCGTGCACACCAAGGTGTCGGCACGGTGAGCTTCAAGGTTGGGCTCAGATCGCCTCTGCCAACGCGATCCGTCGCCTCCCGAGAGGCCAAAACTATGTTGGCTACACTTCCAGACCTCTGATGTTCCTTTGCCTCCCCGCTCGGGCCTGGCTCGAATGCTCGCGGTATTACGACACATCGACCACGACGACATCATGAGTCCTTGCCGGCCACGATAACGATCGGGAGAACAGATTGGCTGGGGTGGGCGGCAGATGCCTGTTGGCTGGATTGATGAGCCCATCGCTGTAGTTTGTACAGCTCGGAGTAACCCCGACAGGTCTCCGCCAACGCAAGCGTCCGTGGTCGTCTCGCCGTTGGCTTCTAATTCCTCAAGCGCCAGTCGGCGGTGCATCGCTATCGGGAATAAGGCTAGCGCGAAAGAGCGTCTTCGCCTCTTCTGATTCGAGGGAGCTAATGTACATGACGAAACAACGCGATTTCTGAAGGCTCGACTGGGCTGGCAGTAGAGCAATCTCCTCATTTTGATCTTTCTACCCCGACTGAGCGCTATTTCGGCCTTGGGGCCCGCTGGAAACGGAGACAACGTTCCCAGCAACGATGAGGCGCAGGAGCAGGTGCTTGGAGGGTTGAAGCCGGCTTCTGCTCCGATAGCAGCAGAGCAATTCCAGCAGATCGAGCTGCAGGCGGAACGAAAGCGAGTTTCTCTCGCTTCTCCGAGTGATGCTTGGTAGGCAACAACACTAATGTTTCCGGAATGGGATGTCTTTGGCCAGGGTTTTTTGAATGCTCCATGATCCTAGACAGACTTGCACTGACCTGGCCGATGAATGCTTCCTCATAGTGGACAAGTGTGCACTGATTCGGCTGCTCGCTGCTCCCAGTCTGGGTCAGAGTCGGCCGCAAATTTTCGCTGAGTCGGCGGTACTCTGTTGGCAAAATCTCACCACCCACACTGGAAATTCTGAAACTCGTCAACGTCACGATCCACCCACCACCACACCGCGAAATGTCCTCCAAAGCAGATACCTCGGACGATTCTCAAGGAAGCACCCAATACAACGCTGATGACGGAAGCTACGTCCCCTCAGAGAATGAAGATGATGCAGATACCACCACCAGGCGAACAAGCGCCCGACAACGACACGATGCGGGCCAGCCCTTGCGCGAACAGACCGTGACAGCATACGAGTCTGAGGGAGAGAGTGACGAGGAGATTTACAGCGACGTTGGTGACCTCGAAGACGGCGAGGACGATGAGGTTTTTGAAGAAGAAAACGGAGAAGAGAATGCCGGGCTGTTTCGTGGAGCGTCAGCAGAACCCCCGAACGTCCAAGGTTTGCACGATACGGCTTCCCAACAGCCGTCCCAGGTGCTGGTTGAAGATCATCAGGACATCGATTACCTGCATGAGTACCTGGAAAGCTTCATCCGCCTTGTCCAGCAATTGTGGGAGGAAGAAGTCGAACAAAATCAACGTCCAGCGCACCAACACCAAAGCTTCCTGAGACAAGGTGTCAACATCTTGTGCTCCATGCTTCCCGAGGTTGCGGTCTCAATCATCGATGGTACCATTCCACTACGAGCTTGCGATGGGAGCCGTCCGATTGCATTCCAATGGCTTGAGGATACGAAGCAGGAGTGGATGTCAATGAGCACAGCAAAGAATGTCCAGTACCAGCCGACAATATATGGACAGTACCTGGTGAATGACCGTGGCGAAGGGCCAACTGAGCAAGAGCTGGAACTTATCATCAACAAATTGCGGAAGTACACCCATTTCTCCAGCAAGAACGCAGATTTCGCTCGCAGGATCGACCAAGCGCTCAACTACAACAGCGACCAGGAGGTGGACTGGAAGCGCGGAGAGCGACGCTACCTTCCTAAGACAAAATATCGAGCGCAGCACGTCCAGACAGTGAAGACATTCTGCGACAATGTCAGCAATCGCCTGTCCAAGCCCCCCCATCCGGATTTCCGACCTCGTGCTTTGGCCGAATTTGGCTACACAAACCATACGCGCAAGCGTCTCAACCAGCACGCCAGGCATAGTTCAAGCAATAGGCTCATGAATCTCACAGAGTCTATCTGCGCCAAATACCTTCCTGGCTATAGCATCAAGCAATTTGTGCTGTACAAGATCTTCACGCATGACCAAGGAGCAATCGCAGAGATCATCATCAATAGGGTCGGCAAAGGTTTCATCGAGTCGGGCTATGGCTTCAGTCATCACATGGCCGGGGTCAACAACGCCAGCGCGGGCATAGTCCCTGCGATTTCCTACGTCGAATACACCAATGACGCTTACCTGTATACGCCATTCAAAGCCGAGCACAAACGTCAGCTGCAACTCTTCAAGGAATTGTCAGACGAGAAGCACCGCAAGATGAGGGAAGAGTTGGAGAGGCTCGAGAAAGAAATCGAGAAAGTCGAGGCCAAGACAGCAGAATACGAATCTGAGATTCAAAGAAAGGAGGACGGAACCGATGAGCGAGCTGCAAGGATATTTGCCAAGATTGAGGAGCTTGAGACTGTCGTGGACGAGACCTCGGAGCTCTTCGACAAACTTCACCTCGAGCCCAACGAAGGTGACGACGCGGGAGACGAAATGGATATCGACGAGTACATTGAAGGATATGGCCAAAGAGTTAGCGAGGGAGCTGCAGGCGCTGATGCCATGGATGTCGAAGGGGCGGAAAGGGAGACGGTTGATGAGGAAATGGCGGATGACGACGAGGAGGAGGACGTCGATTGGAGGGCACTGTTCGGATACGGCTTGATGAGGGTGTGATGAACAAAGGAATGGCGAAGCACTGACACGGGGCGGACGGTTTTGATCAGAGAGAGTGGGACTGGGCGTGATCAGGAGAGCCATCGGATTCGATTACACGGGCTGGTCGAAATTCAATATTGGCACATGGGTCAAACGAGAAGTGCTGCCTTTCCGGCTGCCCGAAGCTCCCTGTCTACATTCCGTATCCATCGTGACGTCTGCCGCGGCAGGTTGGTGAGGCGCTTCAGATGGTAAGTGCCCTTGCTCTTCCGATGTAAACCATGGATCTCGGTCAGAGCCGTTCAGGTGACAAGGACGGGACCGTCGCTCGCCAGACCGAGCCGAGTCTGGTCGGGCCGCCAGCTCTCGGCTATTTTGCCTGCCCTGCTCGGGTAGAATCGCGAGAACCCGGCCCGACGTCACCAACACAACAGCGCTCTAACCCACATCATCCACACCTTCACAATCCGAGACAGACGACTCAGTCGATGATCCGCCCGAGCAGCCAACCAACCCTGTCAATGATCCGCTGTAGCCACGAAACGACCCAGTCAACGCGCCCCGTCGACCCTCGGCTGGCGACGACACTGGGTCAGAAGACCAAAGTAGCGATAGCGATTCCTCGATCTCGTAGGTACTGAGCTTACTAAGCTGACAAGAGACGGAGGATAGGCTGCACCCACTACCCCAACGTCTGGGATCATCTTCGCTTTGTATTACGTTTCAAGCTCGATGCCAAAGACTTTCCAATGCCCAGCCTAACAGACTTTGTTGACCATGATGATGACTGTCCTGGGTCTGCCATCGTATTAGTCACTTGGGCGAGACTCTCAAATACACTCTCAAAGACACTGCCCCGTCTTCACCGTGAACGTGACGAATCCCTTGGCGCGGACCTGGTCCTGGGAATCAGATTCGACAAAACAAAGAGACTGTTTGCGGCAGACATGTTCGAAGAGCAAAAGAATGCCCTTGGGATGTAGCAGTGATAGGAGCGGGTGAGTAAACCAGCACCAATCTGTCCTTTCTCTTTCCCATTCCCTGATGGTCGTTATCGGTTCGAGTGCGAACTTCCTAGTCTCCGCCATGAAGTCAAGCCTGCTCCTGTCTTTCCGACCGACGACGATAATTCGATACCCCTCGGCTTGTTCGTACACCAGGGCTGACTTGATAGCGAAGCTTTATACTGTTGCTCCCGGCTTGTTGCCCTTTCCGTGAATACCATGGCCTTTTGTTGCGTCGAAGTATCAGTGTCAATTTGCGCATGGTGAATACTTGACTGCGCGTAGGCAATGTTCATAGAGGCATGACAAAAGCGAATAGCAGCAATCTAAGGCGTAGCAGCGTGCAGGAAAGGCGCGTAAGGGCAGGGAATCGTCAAGGGAGGGGCAGACTACAGGCGGAGCGCCAGGCCGTAACAAGAGTGCGAGACGGGAGACGATTTTCAAGAAGCCGAAGACACAGCTGGCTGCTGTCTATGCACAAGAGACTCAAGCCGCCGTAGAATTAAAGCACACACAAGCAGGATGGGGTACAGAAATTGGCTTCCAAGATGGGCGTACTATGTGTGCTGTCCGAAGTTGCAGTGTCAATCATCGATGGTACTGGTTGGAATCCTGGAGATGACTTCAAGCCGAAAACGTAGACTTTCCCCCGCAAGCCAATGCACCTCTACCTGTCAGCCAGCCAGCCCAGGTATCGGGCTGGACATCACATGATCTGTATGCTGTTCGCGTCCAGGTGGAACCTAAGACGCGTGCCGCCGCCGTGCTTCCGTTTCTCCGCTGGCGGGTCGGGCGTTACTTTCCTAGGTGTGTTGCCAGAGTGACCGACCTTTCTTGACTGAATCTGCCTTCGCACACGACACCGCGTCAAAGCAAACTCGACGCGATCCTCCAAGGTGCCTTTGGCCTGCATCTCAACCTCCAAACACGCAAGCCGCAACCATGTAAGTTGACAGAAATCTCTGCTGCATCGGTGACTTTCTGACATGCGATGCGGTCATAAACACCTGAATCCTTTCTTCTTTCCGTTCAGCACCATATTTCTCAAGCCCGATTCCGCGGCGAAATCGAACCCAACCCTCTCAGGATGGCGGCGACATGGGCGACAACATTGCCATGACCCACCAAGCTCTCCAGACCGCGGTGAAAAAGGCTATGATGAGGCTGAAGGAGCCCCCAAGGCCGCTTCCGCCTGGAATCGAGCCTGCCGATCTCGACTTTGCCAGTTTCAACGGCTCGACTGACGGTGGAGAAGACGCCGTCGGCTCCGCCCTCACCACCGGGCAATCAGCTGGTGTTGTCCATGTGATGGGACAGTCAGTATAGTAGTTCAATCGAAAATCTACTCACTTTCATCAGAATTTTACCTCCTCCGCCGCTCTATGTCGGCTTCACATTTACTATTTAGTTTATTACTCCGCGTCCACTTTCTATTTATTATTTATTATATAGGTGATATTCTAAATCTATACTATATATTCATACTACTTACTCTTAGACGCGTTACTAAGGGCGCCGCTAAATATAGGCACTAGCCATATATAGTTAGTTTAAGTATAGACCTATCTAATTTATAAGATAACTATAATTAGTATTAGTATTATAACTAAACTTATAGGAGACTACTATAGATTAGTAAGAGCTAAAGAGCTAAGTAATAGATCTATCTAATTAGCTATAGTATTATCCTACTTATCTAATTAGGCCTAGTAGATCTAGAAGATAGTCTAGTATTTTAGTAGTTAGACTAGCTACTAATTAAGAACTATTTATTATTACTAAGATATAATAGATTATAAGTCTAGATAGATTTATTACTACTATTTATATTACTCTTAGTACTAGTTTCTAACTTATATTTTAATTACTTATCTAATTATCTAACTTAACCTCTAAGGATAATAGAATTACTAATATCTTTAGATAAAGAAGAATCTACTAGAATAATTCTAAGAAAGAATATATTACTCTTAGCTTAGAAAATAGGCCTATAGGCTAAGCTATCTAAGAACTAAGTTCTTAGATATATCTTCTATAATATTAATAGAATCTATATATATTCTTAACTATTATCTTTCTAAAGTAAATTCTTTAGTATAAATAGTACTACTCTTACTACTTAGTAATAGTTAATATTTAATATAGTAGTTATAGCTTATACTAATACCTTAGAAAACTAGGTTATAAATAATATAATTATAGTAAATATTATTCTTATTAGGCTTAATAATTTAATTAAGCTAATATACTAAGAATATATTATAGCTAAAGATCTATATAACTATATAATTTATATATTTAAGCTATTCTCTTCTCTTCTATATATTAAATTAATTAATAAGCTTCTTACTATTTAGTTCTTATTAGATACTAATAAATATATTAATATCTTCTCTTATAATCTTAAAACTATTAAAAATACTATCTATCTAATTAGTTTAGATAAGACTTAAACTATCCTCTATTAGATTCTAGTAGGCCTCTCTATAGTCTTATTTCTAAAGAGTATAGCTAGTATTAACTAGTTAAGCTTCTAGTATAATATAAAAGCTATTAAAGATAAAGGGTATACTAATATTAATACTATAATAAAGACTCTAAGAGAGGCTATAGAAAGATATAAGCTTAATAAGAGTACTTCTCTAGCTATATTAGCTAAGAATAGACTTATAGATAAAACTATAAAAATAAAGTTCTATAAGCTATATAATTAGTATAAAAAGAAGATATATATAAATTAGAAGTACTTTAAGTAGTATTCTAATAAGATATCTTAGAAGAAAGCTAGTTTAGCTTTACTAATATAGAATAAGAATAAGATAGACCTAGTATTATATTAGTAGTAACTAGATTCTAGAGATAGTAGATTATTAGAATTACTAAAGTAGTAATTAAATATAATATTAATTTTATAATTCTTAGTATAATATTAAGAGATTAATATATAATCTATAGATTAGTAATATTAAATATCTAGAAGAAGAGTTTAGATTTATAAGAGACTTAAAAAGATAAATAATATATTTAGCTATCTTAAATCTAAACTAGAGAAGAAAAGAAGAGATAGAAGAAAGAAAAGAGAGAGAACTAAGTACTATTTTACTTAGTAGCTAGGCTTAGTAAGCCTAGCTTATAAGATTATATAATAGATTTACTAGATTAGATTCTAATATCTAGGTTCTTTAGATTATAGCCTAATACTATTCCTTCTAAGTAGCTTTTCTATTTATTATATAGTAGTATACTTTATAACTACTTTAATCTATATACTATAGAGTATCTTACTAAGTAGATTATAATATATATTCTATCTTCTCTTCTATCTATAGACTTTACTATTTAATATAATATTAAGTCTACCTATACCCCTATATTAGTAGGTAATAGTATTCCCTTAGTAGATATAGTTAAAGTATAGAAATATCTATTCTAATTACTATAGATTATAGATATAGATATAGATAAGAAGGTCCTAGATAAGAACTTAGAGGAAGATTTAGATATAGATATAGATTTAGATAAAGATACTTTAGAGGATAAATAATATCTAGAAAGGATAGTTAATTATCTTAATAAGAATATAACTATAGATTTAGCTACTACTATTATAGTCTAGCTCTTAGATAGGACTATAATCTATTACTAGACTATATTCTTACTCTTACTCTTACTAGGACCCTATTCTTAGTAAGGATAGATAGCTAGCTAGAATAAGTAGTAATTCTCTAATAATTAACTTACTTATAAATTTCTTTATTTTAAGTAATACTTATAATATTTTTAGCTACTTACTTACCTATTTTTTTCTACTTTTTAACTATTAGATTATAAGCTACTATATCTTAGAGAGTATAATAGAGTACCTCTATAGATAAGTTATATATAGCTAGTCTATAGTTAGTTAGTCCTAGGTATATATATAGTATATATCTTTAGTAATAATAACTCTATTACTATATATATCCTCTACTCTTAGTATATAATATAATTAATTCTACTTCTTCTAGACTACTACTATACCTAGTATTTATTAGAGAGTAGGATATAAGTCTAATTAAATACTATTATTATAGGTTAAGTTAATACTACTACTAGTATAAAATAGAAAGATAACTTCTTATATAATAAGTCTTATATAACTTCTAAGTCTAGATAAATTCTAAGTACCTTATTATTACTAGTAATATAGTCTCTACTAGCGGCCCCTAAGGCCCTTAAAGAATAGGCTTAGATAGGGGCTTATAAGGTAGACTTATTTAAGAAATAATAGATAGATCTACTCTTTATTTAAAAGATTAAAAGTACTAGGAGATGAGAAGATATATAAGAATAGTTAAGGCTAAATTATTAGCTTATAATATATAGTATCTATATACTTTTTAGTTTAGTAGAGGAGATATACCTTTATTTATAGGGCCGCTACTTACTATAAGCTATATTTCTAGATAGAGTTTATAGTTAGGCTTAGTATAATTACTATAGCTAAATAGGTACTAGAGAGTCTTCTATTTATCTTACTAGTAGGGTACTATTATAGTTACTAAAAATATATTTATATTAATTTAGCTAGTTTCTATAAACCACCACCCTTCTATTCTATATTAATATAGGCGTATTATACTCTAGACTAAACTATACTCTATTAAGAGCTTCCTAGAATCTATAATAAGTAAGTAGCTAAGTACTATATTAGCTAAAGCCTCCTAATACTTTCTAAGCTCTTAACCCGCCTTAAGATAATATCCTCTAATACTTAATATTAACCTTATTATCTTCCTCCTAAGATAATATCCCCTTAATAGAGATAGCCGCCTCTAGAGCTAATATCCTCTTAGTCTAATCTTACCCTAGTAAGTAGTCTCCTCTAATACTTAAGATAAATTACTATAGATAGGGTAGATAGATGGTAGAGTAGGTATAAGGCCTATAAGGATACTAAGATATAATAATGGCTAAACCTTAGTTATATAGCCCTATACGCGCCTAAGTAAGCTATAAGGCTAAGTTAGCTATGGCTCTATATCCTCCCTACTACTCTACCTTACGATTATTAACTATTAGCTAATTAACACGCCTCACTTAGCACCAATTCGCTGCTTTATAATAATAGCTAGTAAGATAAAGTAATATATTTAAGAGAATAAGACTAAAGACTTTATTAAGAAGAGCTACTCTTCTATCTTATCTCCTATTTTA
>JAOWBF010008246.1:0-19986 GCA_028566175.1 Vinca major
CCCCCCCCCCCCCCCCCCCCCCCCCCCCCCCCCCCCCCCCCCCCCCCCCCCCCCCCCCCCTGGTAAATAATCAAATATTTTCCTCACAAAACAAAAAAATACGATTTCCATATTTTCAATCATTTTTTTTTGCCTTTGTTAACATTATTCATAGTCCAAGACAGCCATTTTGGCAAATTACTATTTTGTCTAAACCATATGTGATATGTTAGAAAAAATATTATTATATTATGGGTGAAATATATTGTTACGAGTCGAAAGTGCTTATCCAACTACGCTAGCCTTCTTTAACCCATATATTGGTAACTAATTTCTGCTGCAAACTTGCAAGGATCCTGCTGCAATTGAGCATATAGGACTGGTAATCAATGAATATGACTGGTTTCCCGGAGAAAATTAAGCGGCGGTGAACTTCGAACGATGTTTGAATAATGTTTAGTTCAAAAAAATTGTTAAGTATCATAAAAGTTGAATTATTTGTGATAGAAAATGTGAATCTTTTAAGTCTGGAATCTTGTATTTTGTCCTGAAACAGAACACTTTTCAAATCTTGTTTGTGTTTGGTTCTGAAGATGATAATGGAATGACACAGGAAACCAAATCTGATTAATTCTACTGTGTGCCACTGGAGCAGAACATTGCCATGCAACCCTTTTTTATCGGGTACTGCGCCAACTGCACTACCCTTCTTCGATAAACTAAGACCCTTCTAAATTGTAACCACTTCTAACTTGTCAAGTGTAAAAGGGAAGAGAACAAGTTATAAGCATTGTAAAGCAATACTTATTTGCAGAAAACCAAGAGATATATGAACTCCAAAAGTTAGTAAACCTTTCATTTCATTGAAACTCACCTAAGTATATTACAATGCAGGATTGCTAGAAATAGACAACAACCTAGTACAATCCTTGAGGTCTCAAAATCAGATTGGAAATACATAGAATTTGAAATACTGCAATCTACATTCACAAAATTTGTACAAAAATTGCTAAAATGATCAAGCTTTTATTCATTACTTGAACTCGCTTGAAACCTAAAACATACTACAGTATATAATCAAGCCTCGAACTGATGACTTCCACCACGTTAACGTGACACTCCACACTGAGTTATATCCCTTCCCAGCCCTGCCTGCATCGAGAAATAGAAATGATTAATCCTACTACAGTACTATTGCATTGATCAACCAGTGGACTTCGCGGTCTAGTAATCTAGGGCAGGGGAGTACCAAGCAGGGTTCCTCCCCTTGGTTCTAAGCATTCTTGTGAATGGTGAATCAGGCATTCTTGATTTTTCTTCTTCTTCGAGTTCTTCCCTCGACTTTGGCAATCCATCAGGTACTGGACAATGACTTTTTACTCTTGCTTGTTCAACATTTGAAGCCTTTTCTGATTTGTTATTACATCCTTTTTTGGCTTTGTGAATTTCTGCAATTCCATGTAAGCATCCTACAAGTGATTTCACTCCACCTGATTCAATTATCAGCCTTTCCACTTCTTCTTTTGGGGCCTCTCTCTAAGAAAACATGAAATTATATTAGAAAAATCACCATAATGAACTTTAAAGCAATGCATATCCAATCACTCTATCCCGTCTGAGGTATAGCTCGATAGTATTCTGTCATGGAACTAAACGCAAAATTTCAAGTTTGGAACTCAGATCTCCTCTGACAAAACAATTCAACGTTTATGACACCCGAGACCTTTTGTTTCAACATCAAACACTATTGTTTAAGCATTACAATTCCCATAATCCGTCTCAAAATTGAATGTCCCCTTTCCTATTCATCTATTCATTTTGCATAACAAGATAAACATTCAATCTTGGAAGGAGGGAGTACTATAATCCATTTTAATGAACAAAAAACATGATGACAACAGATATTGTAAAGGTTTTCAAATGTAAGTATTGAGGTTTAGTTTGATAGTGTTCCGTCGCAGAACTGAACACAAAACTTCAAGCTTGGAACTCACATCTAAACTGACAAACAATTCCAAGTTTATAACATCCGACATGTTTCGTCTCAAAATCAAACACGGTCGTTTAACCATAACAACTGATGATTTATGTATGCTGATCATACATAACATTTATAACCTCAAAATCCAGAATATTTTTCTCTCTGTTGAGACTTGGGAGATTGAAAGCAGAAATCAAAGGACTTACTTCAAGATCTTTGAGTTCAAAATATGCTTTCCAGCAGTTGTATGATTCATCTCCATCCAAAGTGGAGCAATAATCTACATAGACAAATATGAACATCAGAAAACATAATCTACATAGACAAAGTGGAGCAATCATTAAGATTACCGAAAACATAATCTACTAAGAAAAGACGGGTTTGAATAAGCATCTTCTTTATAATTGTAATTTAGCACCCCAAAAAAATGAAAATCATTTCTCAATTAATAAATCTGAGCCATATAAGCAACTGGGCTGTTTTGCCACTAGTGTTCTTGCGATGAGATGCCCTGAATAAATTTTTCTATGTATTACCTCTGTCCCTTAATATAAGAATTGTAGGACATGTAGCGAAAATTAAAGACAAGTGTTTTTTAATCATAATTGGCCCCACAGTCGCATACACCCTAATCTGTTCTGCAGTTTCGGGCTTTTATCCGTTGTCATGATTTTCTAAACTGTAATATAACTTTTTATTTCTTATAATTTCAGCTTACTAACGAATAATTTCTTATCCAGCAATATATATAGACATAGAAAATCAGAAGCTAGAATCAATTGCTTGTCTAAGAACTGAACCCAATATTGTCAAATAAAGATTAAGAACATATGAACATGCAAGAAAATAAAAAATCACAAAATAAAAAGCTGATTTTTTGCTAGAAAAAAATAAAAAGAAACAAACTTTGGATGATAATGGAGAATCCCATTAAGGAGAGAAAAAATCATTACCCGCAAGTTGGTTTTCGGATCTTTGAATCAAAGGAGGATCTTTAAGGACCCTTTCCAATTTACTTTTGCTGAAAGGTTCAAGTTTTGGTATGTATGCATGATTTCTTGAAGATGGAGATGATGAAGAAGAACAAGAAATCTTTGAATTTACAGATCTTGAAGAAGAATGATGAAGATCATGTGGAGATTCAATGAGAAGAGTAGAAGAAGATCTTAAAGGGAGTGATTGTAACATTGTTGAGATAAGATAAGAACTCAAATGGTTATGAATATTCAATCCCAAATTTTATAGACTTTTGAGTTCAATAATGACAAAGAAGATAAGAGTGAACAATAGAAAGCGATGATAAGGGTGAGATATTTTTATGATATTTAATTATGGATTAACTGCAGTTTGATCCCTATAGGTTAGGAGTAGAAGTATTTTAGTACACAGTGTTATAAATTGGGGAAATTCTGATACAGACTTGGTCTATCGTAGACATTGTGATCTAAAATTGTTCACATCATCACATGATTATCTCTCTTATCATCATGTAATGACGTAGATAGTCATGGACTACAATATCCATGGGACCAGGTACATGTTATAATTATCTTATAAATTGAACAATTTTAGTTTGTTCGTTACAATCTATTAATAAGATACTCTCACCATCCCAGATTTTTTGGGATTCTTCACATATTACTTTAATAAGAATTAAGAAGAGTATAATAGAACAATAATCTTAAATATAATAGGGATAGATGAGGTAAGTTATGAGAGTTTATAGAGAGATACAACAATTTGAAGAAAGTGGGTATTCATTAAAGGACAAATTAAAATGGAAAGTGGACATTTACTTTGGGATAAAGAAAATATATTTTTAAAGTTGATGAAAAAGTGCCTCTATCTTATTCCTTACACAAAAATTATTTTCAATAGAAACGAAAATGAAAAAAAAAAAGAATACAAAGAAGTATTTGTATATAAGACCCCAAAAGGAATAAACTTGACTTTTCGCATGAGGTTGAAAATGATTATATATTTTTTCTTTTTCTATTTTTTTTTATTTTCTCTGTGGAATAATTTGTATGGAAGGAAGATGATAGATGCATTTTTGTTTATCAACTTTAAAAATTATATAACTTGTGGAGCGATTTTAACAGTGATACTCAAAAATGCTCAATTTAGAATATTATAAACTAAAGTGTCTCTGTATGTAACCTAGAAGGAGTAAAATGAAATTAACTCCTATTATTCGAGTGGATTAGTAGGAGATAAACTGGCAGGCCCTTTTATTATTTGTTGATGACAGATGAGTTACAGCCGTTGGATGAAGATGATTGAGGGTGATGGATCAGATGTAGGGATGGGATTGGAGGCTAGTGGGCCCGTCGAAGGGATCGTTTTTCGACCGAATCAATGGGCGTCTGCTTCTATTTGTTTGGACCACAAGAGAAATCCGGAAACTTTTGTGGGCTCGTCGCGGATTCAAAGATTACTTTGTTTTGGCTTTTGAGCCCACAGTTTACCGTTTGCCTTTGTCCCTTTTTTTTTTTTTTTAATCTGGCATCTAATCGGTATTAGTGTATGTTTGACGGTATACAATTAATTTAGTTCGCTCTTAGCGTTGAACCATTTTTGTGGAGCAAAACTCCCATTTTTTCTTCATTCACATGATTTGAACTCGGACCTTACTTAAAGAATATCATCAAGCTCATTCCAATAGTGCCAGCTTATTGATTTTCACTTTGCCATTTTTGTTATCTGTGATTATTGACATGATATAACAAGAGTATGAATCTGTTGAGTGAGGCTAGATGAATAAAATTAAAGGAACTAAGTGCTACTCAAAAGGGTGTGAGTTAGTTATAGATTTCTATCGTTTAATGTCGGCACATGTGTGTGTATGTATGAAATGTGATTTACTGTTACTATAATGCCTTGTCAATTTCACCTCGACAGTACTGGAAAATTATTCCATAATCAAAGCATCTTATTATACGAATATATATGATTTTTTCATTGTGCGAGTTATTTTCTTGATATAAATGATCTTTCAAAAGAAAAAAGTTTACAGATACTAATACTAGTTGCACAATCCACACTAAACTCTAATACAAGTATTTCAAAAAAAAATTCCTTTATATGAAGTTGGTGCAATTTTTTTTTTAAAATGCGCAAGCAAAACTTAGATTAACGATTTGTATACACACAGTCTAGATTGCATTGCATTAGAGTTATTTGTAATAAAGTTATGGGTATTATTATATTTATATTAGAGTTATTTGTAATAAAGTTATGGATATTATTATATACATATTATAGTTTCTTTTCATCTGGCTTATGAACCAAGTAGCTAACAATATATTGTTAAATGAAAACAGTTGAATCTTTTTAACTAATGATTAAGAGCACAAATTTTATTTTTTATTTATTTTTGGAATAAAGTCATGATGTAAATTTAACCAAGATTTTCTTATAAGAGATCTATACGATCAAATAAGCCACAAATCAAATATGGCTACCGAGTTAGAAAAAAAAGTAATACTCCCAAAATGGATGTCAATTTTATAGACAATTTTTATCTAAACTTTCGTTATTAACATTTTATATCTGAATGACATAACTTTACTAACTATACAAATCCTCATATATTTAAGAATAGTATTGTAATTTATCTATAATCACCCTGATATTAATAATTTTTGTATAACTAAAATAAAAAAATATATATTATAAAATTATAATTTAGAACAGAAGGAGTTGTATTAATGAGTAATTAATAATAGACAAATTGACAAAATTGATCAATATACTCTCTAAAGTCTCTCGTATTCGGTGAGGCTTCGACTATGTCGGAACATCTACCTAGAATTCTAGGTTTGTCTCCGCCGACACAGCGCATAGCTCCCAACCGGATGGTGAACTCTACCATCAACAGGACTTTTGATGAACCATCCCGGCCTAGCGGCGAGGGTTATGAAACCCCAATTATTGAACACCAGGCTTTTTTATGAAAAGAATGTAGTGGATGTGGATGTGGACTGGAGTTATAAGGGGACAAGGGGATGGGAAGAATGGTGGGACAGGTGTGGTCTGCGATTTTCTCCGGCTATAGACGGCGCGTCAGAACCGAGGGCTCAAGAGGGGAGAAGATCTACATGGTGGCTGGGATTTGAAGGAGGTGAGAGTTGGTTGCTGGTAGGATCTGGCCGACGATCTGCTTTGGTGGTTGAACTAAAATTGAGGGAGAGAATGGTGGGAACGTTACCGGAGATGAAGATGACGGATGGCTATGGGATTCCCACGCAGGAGACAAAGTTGGCAAGTCAAACTTTTGAAACTAATTGGGCGCTCCTTTTTGGAACACACAGGCTGCAGGCCAAATGGGGTATAGATATTGGGCCATAGATATTTTTGCATAAACCTGACTTTGTATGGCCCATCTAGCACTAAATCATTTATTGGTTTATTTAGGGTGGTTTTGACTAGACTGGCTGAGACAGTTATGACGCTGATTATTATCGTTATAGATGGATCGGTCTCTGCCCGCCTGTTCCATGCAAGCCCATATGGGATTATGTTATATGATAAAAATGGAACAATAAGCGTGCTAAATTGGTGGAAGAAAAAAACTTGACAATGATGATAAAGCGGTGGTTGCAAGTCGGCTTCGCCAAAGCCCATGAGTTGTTTAATCTGCAACTCCTGGGCAATTCCATTTTTAGTGAGCTTCATTTTGGCTCATAATTTTAGTAGTCGTTTATTTTTCATAATAAGGTCGTTTGCAAACTTCATGTTTTATATAGTTGTAGGTTTTATTTCATGTTTTAAATTATGATTTATTTCAACTTTTTTTTTTGGTAAGCAATCGGTATGGGCGACCGTCTCAAACTTGGAGAAGCACCCATCAAGATAGAGTTTTATTGCAACATGTCTTTGAATGGAGGATCGTGAGCGGACATTCTGTTTGTATCTGGCGTGTTTGGTAGCCAACTATTCTACGCTGTTTTCTGCTGATCTCCCCTCCTAATTTTACGTGTTTTGAAAGTTTGCAGACAAAAACTCTGGAAGTTGTGGAAGGCCTCTGGTTTGTGCATGACTTCGGTTTTTCTTTTTTCTATTTGGTAGTAGTGTTTGGTTATACGGTTATCGAATTTTGTAGTATAAGGTATTTATTATCTAGATTTTTCTATGACCGCGATTCTTGTAATGTCCTGGCTCGTAGTTAGCTGATTTTTTTTAAAGCTTGATGCCTCATTTCAAAGAGTAGGGGATCCATTGAAATTCCACCTCCCTCGTGTATTTCTTCATATCAGTTAATGATATTATTTTCTTAAAAAAAAGAAGACGACAAAATTGATCAATAATGCTCATCCAAAAAGGCCAAAGGGTAGATTAGTCCAAATAAGTTCCCGACAATACAACGATTACTTGAGTGGATACAGCCAAAAAACGCAACATATTTTCCCACGTTTTTTCTCTCTCCTCCTCTTACCAAAAATAACCTTCAATTTCTTCACTCTCTCGTACCCAACAGAATTGGAAAAAGAAAAAGGCAGAAACTGTTTCTTCTTCTTCTATTGATTTCTTTATGATGAGTAATTTTGGAATCTGATTCTGGAAAACTTGATTTTGATGTATGCATATGAATGGGATATTATAGTTAATTTTTTTCGGGGGATTTTTAGGGTTTTTTCTTCCAATTTGATTGGGAACAATGAAGAAGAAGGCTATGGAAACGATACAAGATCTGATTGAAGAAGCCAAGCTTCGTACGGTTTGGTGGGCTTTGTGTATTTTCGCTTTTTCTTACTTCTTAACCCGTAAGTTTTTTTGTTATTATTAATTTTTTTAGGTTATGGAATTATGCATACTAATTTTTTTTGTCTATACGAAGTATTTTTCGCATTTTAGGGTTTGATGCATACGAGATCATATGTGACACTACCTGTGACATTCCTAATTATAGTCGTTATGTTGTTTAGTTTAGGTTATATGAATACAAGTTTCTATAATTAAGAATGTCACATGTAGTGTCAGAGAGGATCTGAATTGTTCTATGCAGTCCCATGCTATTTGCAGAATTTGAGAGGAATATCAAATTCATGAAATGATAAGTAGTTTGGGACAAGAAAAAGTTAGTTTTTCAACCAATAATTTAAGACGGAGAGAGGGAGTATCTGGTTTTAGTTTCTGTCATTGTAAATATGCTATTCTTCTTATATGCATGGACTAATCATTCTGAAGCATTTCTTGAATTTCCCTTTGACTGCAGACACAAGCAAATCGATGTGGATGAATATACCCATAGCTATTCTTTTAGTTTCTGGACTAAGGATATTGTTAAATGAGGTGGAGTTTCGTTGGAAGGTTCGGGAACTCCACAGACCATCATATTTATCTCACTTGGAAAAGAAACAGTTGTCTGTGAATGATTCTCGCCTTTCTACTTCACCTCCCTCACCAAGGTGGAAGAGGAAAATTGATTCTCCTGTCGTTGAGGCTGCAATTCATGATTTTGTCTGGAAGATTTTGCAGGATTTTGTTGTAGATCTCTGGTTTTCAGATATTACTCCTGACAAGGAAGCTCCTGATTTGATATACGGGATAATCATGGATGTCCTTGGTGAAGTATCTGGAAGAGTCAAAGAGATAAACCTTGTTGACTTGTTAACACGGTGTTACTTCCCCCCTTATCTTTCATTTAGTTGGTCTCTCTCATGCTCCCTTCGGGAGTTGTGAATTGTCACGCTTTTGAGTAATTGAATGAACTGATCTTCAATTGTACAGGGATGTAGTAGACCTAATTAGCGATCACCTGGACCTTTTCAGAAGAAACCAGAATGCAATAGGAGTCGATGTTATGGGGACTTTGTCTTCTGAAGAAAGGGACGAAAGGTTGAAACACCATTTGCTCTCCTCTAAGGAGCTTCACCCTGCTCTGATATCTTCTGAGAGTGAGTACAAGGTGTGAGTGGAGTCTTCTAAAGGAAAATTATTTCTGTAGAATCCTGACACTAACAACCATCACTTCTAATGGGTTTCGTATTTGTGTAGTATCTTCAGCATCTTACGAGTGGAATCATAGCTGTAGTTCTTAGACCAAGGGAATCCCAATGTCCCCTGGTCCGATGCTTTGCACGGGAGTTTCTAACTTGTCTGGTGATGCAACCCATCTTGAATTTGGCAAGTCCACTGTGAGTTATTTTCCCTTTCATTTTTTTATTTCTTTTTATTTTTTCCCCATAAATGCTTCTCCTTTATTGGTTCAGTTACTTGGGGGTCTGTGTTATGGTTGCAAGGAGATGCTTCACAAGAGGTCTTTTCATTTGATGTTTGTTTATCATTTGTGATTTGCATGAATGCTTGAAAGACTGGACTCTCTCTCTCAAAGGAAGCAGATTCATTCTTTGTCTTTTGTTTCTCTGAAGTACTTAGCATGTGTTAATTATGAAGTCTTAGCATTTGGTTGTTTGGAGTAGAAACCTTTTTTCTCTGAGTTCCCGTAGTGTCTCTGATGGATCAATATTCTGCATCAGTTTCTGAAGAAGACTATTTGATTTTCCAATTTATTTCTTTGTTTTGTAATCCAAATTGCATCTTATAGTTGAATTATTAAATGAAAATTCCAAAGGGATGTGTCAGAAGTGGAAAAAAATATCTGACACACAAATGAAATAAAGACCTACATTTAGTAAGAACTTGTATCATATCTTGATCAGGCAGTGCATTTAGTAATGCTACATTTCTCATTGAAAAATTACATAACTGTGGCCTTTTTTGTTTTGTTTTTTTAAATGATTTGCAGGTATGTTAATCAGGTGGTTGAGATTATTTTTACTGCCCTCATTGAGGGAGGCTTAATGGAATCAATATTTGAACCACCCAAGGGAGACAGTCCAGATTTGGGTCATGCTGCCACCACAGACACTGCACAAAGTAGTGATTTTTCTTCAAAGAAAGACTTAGCTTCCGGTGACAAAGGAAATCTTATGTCATTGTCTCGAATTGACAATCAGAGAGGACCATCTTCAGGTGTCCAAGAAAAATCACTTTCTAATACAATTATGGATGTAAATGCGCATCCACGGCCAGGGGAATGGGCTCGGGTCCTTGAGGCAGCAACTCAGAGAAGAGAAGAAGTTCTAATGCCTGAAAATCTTGAAAACATGTGGGCTATAGGAAGAAACTATAAGAAGAAAATCGAGAAGAATGCTGCTAAGGCGACTCGGGCTCGTGGAGTTAAAGGTCCAGTAAAAAACTCTATGCCTGTTAAGGATGTAGCAAAAGAAGGGCCCATCCCGAAGCCTCAGACATCTAACCAGATAGACGACAAATCTTTGATGCAATTAATACCAAGGCCTCATCCAAATGATGGACCTAGTGATCACAGCAGTAACCCTTTGCATATGTCTAAGGATGTCAACAAAGGGGTATCTTTGAGGCAAGCCTCTCTTGCTATTGACTTTAGAGAACTTAGTCTAGATGCTGTTATTGAGAGTGCAAGTAGGCTTAAAAGATCAAGTAGCACTTCTGATTTGAGAGTTCAGCCAGTGATGAAGAATGAATATGCTGATGAAGGTGGACCCATAATAACAGAATTCTATGGTGCTGATTCCAGCAGACGTCATGAACTTTACAGTGTCAACACTGCATCAGATATGGTCTTACAAAGTGAGGCATCTCATGCTCCAAAGCTCAAGTGCCGGGTAGGTTAACTCTTTGTTTTTCGCTTTGGAAGTAAAAGTACCTTTGTGGCTGATTAGTCTTGAAGTGCAAATTGCGACATTAATTTGTAAAAAAACTTCACTCATTTGATCAATTATGATAGTGATCTGTTTTCAATAATCTTAACCCGAATGCTTATCTCTGCTATAAGTGGGCAGATGGATTTTTGTTTCCCATGTGACTAGGATTTGTTATGCCACAGGTTGTAGGAGCATACTTTGAGAAACTAGGGTCAAAATCCTTTGCAGTGTATTCAATTGCAGTGACGGATGCCGATAAGAAAACTTGGTTTGTGAAGAGAAGGTGATCTTTCCATTCCCTTATTGTTAAGTAATATTCTATGCTTACTTCTATGCATCTGTACTATTTCAATGATAAAACTATATCCTTATTTCCTGCAAGTTTTCAATTTGACTGAGTTTGTGACGCATTTACTTATTTACTATATATGCTTTTGTCGTCTTCTTTTTGATGAATTGAACATTCTGTTTCGGCACTTTCCCACAGATACAGGAATTTTGAAAGACTACATCGGCTCCTTAAGGATATTCCTAATTATACATTACACTTGCCTCCTAAGAGGATATTCTCTTCAAGCACAGAGGATGCTTTTGTTCATCAGCGTTGCATCCAGCTTGACAAATATCTGCAAGTACGGTCCTACTCTTTCTAGCGTTTTCGCAAAAAAGTTCTTCACTTGTGTTTGCGTTCTCATTGTGCTTTCTTTACCAGGACCTCTTATCAATTGCGAATGTTGCTGAACAACATGAAGTGTGGGACTTTCTGAGTTCCTTCTCAAAAGTACTTGTAGTTGGACTCTTTTAGTTGCTATTGACCAATTATTTCCAAACCTTGAGCTCATTTCAATTGATTACTTCTTTGAATTTTTCATGTAGAATTACTCCTTTGGAAAATCTTCTTCAGTGATGAAAACGCTGGCTGGTATGCTGCTTTACCTGATTGAATTATGTTGATTAATCTCACATACCTCTGTGGTTCTAATACCACTTCAATATTTATTTTTTTCAGCATTTCTGCTTGGCATTGATTCATAGGATGTGTAGAAATTGGCTTTTGATAGGACTGCAGAACACAAGTCTTAACTGGAATTGTTCGGTCTTGAGTTCAAATTTTCTCTAGTTTATTTAGTAGTTTTTTGGTTTATGAGTGATTTTAAAAGAAATACAAAAGTAGATTTTGTTAATTAATTAATTTTTTCCAGTTGCACAAACAGTTAGGATTCAATAACAGCCTAGGTTCTGAATTCAAATAAGATTTTAATAGGCAATACCTATTCAGCAGATCTTTCACACTGTTTGTCGTGAACAAATGTTTTTGAGGGCCGACAATGTTTTATTTATCTCTTTCTGATATTTACCAATGTGAACCATGATTAAAGTATATTAGATGGAAAAAATAGGACCTATACATATTCAGTCTTTTTCATGATAGGGCTCTCTTATTTTTCATTTTTTTCTTCTATTTCCCTTGCTACAACAAGATTTAGATCAACGAGCTTTAAGTTTTAACAGACACTGTTGTTGACAATCCTTTTAAACTTTTCTCTTCGGATGTAGGATGAATTGGGTTATCATGGTTATCCAAAGAATCCTTTTTTTGTGCCATACATTTCTATTACCTTTTCTTTTGAAACTTGGGAAGAAATTGTTTTGCTTAGAAAAGATTAATCTATATTTAGGATTACTTTGGCATTGGTTCATGAGTTATAGATTTGCTAGTTGATTATCATATTCCTCATTCAAAAACTTCTTGGATCTAACCTGTTCTATCTATATCTGGGATGTTTGGATGTTTTAAACACCCATGCACATGCAGAAGAGCTCAAATAAGCATCTTTTCTTGGAAAATTCTTCCAAGAGTTATTTCAAATTTTTTAAGAATGCTTAGCTTTATTAGTATGATACACAATTGTATCCACATAAATATTTTATCAATGGCATACCACTCCTGTTTTTGCTTCTTATGGTTGTCTTGAAGCATTCATTCTTATGCTTCTTTTTTATTGAACATCTACCTTTTGTCATACTGCTAAGGACATTATAATACATTTTGTTTGATCAAGCAGTTAATGTTGATGATGCTATGGATGATATTGTACGGCAGTTCAAAGGAGTTTCCGATGGTTTAATGCGAAAGGTTGTTGGTTCACCTTCTTCTTCAATTGAGCCTGCTTCTTCAGTTCAACCTAGGCATTTATCCTGGAATGTGGATGAGATGAATAAACTAGCTTTGACCCAAAGTGTCTCGGATTCGGTTAATAGCTTTTCTGATTATGAGGATGGTTATAAAGATGGAAGCCATAGCCACGAGGAAGCAGAATCTGGTGGACAAGCTAATGGGTGGCACTCAGATAATGAGTTGAATTCAAAGAGTTTTCCTCCAAGAGTTGTTAAACGTGATGAAGAATTTGGGAATCTGGACTGTGAAATGAAACGTGATTCAGGGGACCCATCTAAGTCACAGAACCCAAGTAAAACTCCTGAGTCAAGTTTATTTGTGGTATCTGATCGCGTGGAGGATCCTATCAGGGTGCCACCTGAGGTAGGCCAACAGTTGGTTACATACTTCATTTTCTCCTCGGTTGATTGGTAACTCCTAATATTTTATGCTTAAAGGATACCATTGTTATCCTTCAAAATCCCCTCCCTTGTTCTTAACAAATCCTACCTACTCAACTGCATATATCTGTGTGTGTCTCTCTCTGTTTTAACAATCTTTTCTGACAACACATAATGGAAAATAATCTGTGATGAGATTACATTGTATCATCTGACGGTGGTGGGTTGATAAAAGAGAAATGGTGTTGCATCCCTGGTGGAAGTCTTATATGTTTATTCATTTGTTTTTTAGAGGTATGTGGGTTGTGAGGGAGAGTGCTGGATAAGAGACTCAAAGCGGATTAGCTGTATCCTAATTAAGTTATATTTAATCATGTCGTCAGAAGCAACCAGCATACATCCAATACTCGTGTAATTGTTGGAGGACACTTTTTTATTTCATTTGTTTCGTTGGCTTGTGTGCTGGTTTTTCTTTCTTTTTCTTTTTTCTTTTTAAATCAATTCCTGCATTTCCAACTAGGCTTATACTTTTGGTTGACTTTCTTTTTTTCTTTCTTTGCAGTGGTCGCCACCTAATCTGAGTTTGCCTATGCTGAGCCTAGTAGATAATGTATTCCAGCTCAACAAAAGAGGCTGGTTAAGGTAACTTTTCTAGCTCAGTTCTTGACAGCATTCCTTGATCTGATGTTTCTGGGTATGGACTTATAGTTGTCATTTCTTCTTCAAATTCTGGTTATGCCCTTTTTCTTTTGGGTGGGTTAGATAAGGTTCTTGGTTACATTTATTTGCTTTCCTTTATTTGCTGTCTTTAATTTTGCAATGGAGTGTCGCTGCTCAACGTGCTTCTCGGTTGCCTCTTTAATTGATGATTGTGAAACATATTATTGATGTTATGTTTTTCCTACTCTTTTTCTCTTATCGTTTATTGTAATTTCTTACAAGTTAATTTAGCATCCATCTCGTTCTCCTTGATATGGAGGATATATTGTGCAGAATTTTTAAAGATAGTATTGATATGTGCTGTATCATACTTTGTCTAAAACATTGTTTATATCTTTAACGCAGAAGACAAGTATTTTGGATATCAAAGCAAATTTTGCAATTAATGATGGAGGATGCCATTGATGACTGGCTCTTAAGGCAAATATATTGGCTTCGGAGAGAGGATAACATTGCTTTTGGAATAAGGTGGATCCAAAATGTAAGTGGACATTGTGAATATTATGGCTGAACACAAGAAGATGTCATTGCACATGCGTGTGCTTCTCAAATTTGGCGAATAATAGCCTAAAATAATACTCCTACTGTATTATAGTCTGTTTATGTGATTCATTTAATTCCGTGTTTCATCTTTGAATTTAGTTATTGTTGTTATTGTTTATGTTGGTTGGTGAATTTGGCCATGCTTCTCATAGAGGACGCTTGACACATCAGGTTTATAGCTTAACGTAGTATTTCTTGGATTAATTATTATCTATTTCCTAGGTGCTTTGGCCTGATGGTACATTCTTCATGAAATTGAGTGCTCTTAGTGGTATGGATGAGCCGAACCAAATGCCAGGAACACCAGGCAGAAGCAAAGTCTCTAGACCAGGATCTTTTGAGCAACAACTTGAGGCTTCTCGAAGAGCCGATCATGTGAAGAGGATGCTCTTTGGTGAGTCGTCTACCTCTGTGGCCTGCTGGCCACTAAATGCGTTTGCTGTATTTGTTGGAGCAAAGAATTTGTTAAGCTTTTCCTCCTCCTCCCCCGAATCGGTTTCCACTATTTTGTCTTCACGCATTTCTCCATTTCCATGTTCTCACTTAAACTCTGGGAAATCAGCTAATTTTTTCAGTGGAGCTGAATTTTCATTGGCTTATTCTGTTAGATCGGAGTTGTTAAAGCAAGAATATACCATTATGCACTAGCTCAGAATGATCCATAAACTAAGTCCAATGTACCGTAATAAAGTATTACTAGGATTCTTATGAAGTAGCAATATAGTAAGTCATTTTGTCCCTTTTCTTCAGATGGAGTTCCAACAGCATTGGTCAGCTTGATAGGGCAAAAGCAATACAAACGTTGTGCTAGAGATCTGTATTACTTTCTTCAGGTAAAACTCGCCCAAGAGACTCATAAATCACTACTGTAAATGCTTTGACTTGCATAGTTTGCACTCGCTGTCGGTAATTTCATGGGAAACTATAATAATTATCAAATTTGCCAATTTGTAGTCCTCGCTTTGTTTAAAGCAACTCGCCTATACAATACTTGAAGTCGTGCTGGTATCAATTTTCCCAGAGCTGCAGGATCTTCTGACAGACATTCACGAGAAAATGCGTGCCGAACATGCATATGGAGCAAGTTGAGTTTCCTAGATGCTCAATCCAGAAATATGCATTTCACAGGAGGAACTTACAAGGAAATCTGTAAATATCAAAATCTCAGAAAAATGGGAGATGAACTTGGTTGGAGTTGCTTCTTGAACTCCATGGCTTGTACAGGTCTTTTTTCTTTTTTCTTGCTTTGACAACCTAAATTGGGTCTGAATTATTTTTCCTTAGAGACGTAGCAATTTTAAATTCTTTTTCTGATTTAATCTTTTCCTGTATAAAGGTTTATGTTAGGCTCTGTATAGGAGTAATCACTGATATATTTCCCTTCCCTAGCCATGTGTCTCAGCATTTTGTAATTAGTTTTTCTATTACCAGACCTGTAAATTCTCTTCAAATTAAATTTCACCCCCACAATGATTGGCAAAGTATGTCTGCATTTGGATTGATTTTCTGGCTTTAGTGCAAGTCAGAAAATGTCTTATTTTTTTAAACAGAAAATTTTGTAATTTTGTATTAGTATTTGGAAAGAAACCCAATTCACTATGCATATTCATGTGTTCAATTTAGTGGAGAGGGATTGTAATAGGAATTGTAGTGGGAGGAGAGACAATTTAAAGGGTAGAATCGTAATAGGAGATTTCCCACTTCTTTGTCTATTTCAGTGTTTGGTTGGTAAAATTGAAGTTGGAAAGTTTTTTTTTTTTTTACATGAATGCTCATTCTAACAAGTGGGAAATGGCATCCCACACCAAAATTTATGGAATGACCTTTCTAGGAGAAGCTGGAATCGTTAATCAATAATAAGCGACTACTATATCCTTTATTTTATTAATTATAATGTTTAAATTATACTGCAACTTATTCGTACTTCGTTAAAACAAAAATATTTCTCTTGGTAAAATTTTACATATATAATTTCTGAAATATTTTATTTTTTAGGTAGTTGTTTTCTATATATTTTTTAAATCTAAAAAAATATTTTTCTGATATTGTTGACCTACTAATATAAATTATATTTCAATAATTATGTGACTAAAAAATGAATTGAACCAGAATTATGATTATATCTGACCAAAATCACTACATAATAAGGAGAAAGACAATTATGTGATGGTGTGGAAAATTTTGTATCACGAGATCTATATGAACCTAGTTCATATCATAATTTTTCGTATTTGATAGTTCTGATTTGGACTAAGTCCATTAGACCTTGTGGTTCATAACTAATCACATTACTACAAGATGAGGAGAAAGATAATTATGTAATTATGTAACCAATTTTGTACCACGATGACTATGTGAACCTGGTCCATATAAAAAGAAATCGTATTCGATAATTCTGAAATAGACCGTGTCCATTGATCTTTATGGTTCAGAATTGACCAATCACTACAATATGAGGAGAAAAATAATTATGTGTTGATTTGGTCAATTCTGTACCACGGAACTTACGTGGACCTGGTCCATATCAAAATTTTCCTAATGTATTTTGATTATTTTCTTTAATTGTCAATTTACCATTTGTCCACCAGTGAGCAAAGCAATTTGTAAGGCATCGTGTCCCCACACACACACACATATATATATATATATTGCCACTGTCTGGAGGTCATTCCAAAATTTACTCATTTCTCCTTGGCGATATGCTCCAAGAAGTGAGAAAGAAAGAAGAAAAGATTTAGCAGGACTAAAAATGAGTTTATCCTTTTTCATAGTCTTCTATCAGGAAACAAGTTCAGAGAAACTGGTAAGTTCGTGCTTCACTTTTTATTTTCTTTTTTCTTTTTTGGTTAATGGTTTTGTATGGAGTATCTGAGACACGAATTGAATTCATCTGGTTGTGGATCTGTTAAGATTTGTGTTATTTTGTCATGTGGAATTTGTGTTTGTTATTGAAGTGATTTCTTGAATGAATCCCTCTAATAAATTCTTGTTGACATAGATTGCCAATTAATGTGTAGCTTGATTCTTTTATTTCTCAAATTATATTTGAATTTGTTGATACTCTTACATGTACTATTATGCTTTATATGACTAAAAATCTTATTATGTTTTACTTTTATAGGAAATTCCCGTCCCAAATTCTTTGAACATGCTCAAGTCTCTACTACGTGGAGTTTCTCTTAGGGATCAATATGGGAATAAGTGGCCTGTGAAGTTGGCAATTATTGATAACCAATTTCATTTTGAAAAAGGTTGGTCCAAATTTGTAAAAGATAATTCAATTGAGGATGAAGATTTTTTAATTTTCCAGTACGATGATGACAAAGTTATTGATGTCAAAGTAACGGGAAAGAATGCATGTGATAAGAAAGGGGTTGGAGTTCTCAAGTTCATAGAAATAGATGAAGAACGTGTGGAGGCAGAATCTATTGATGTCGAAATGGAGGAAGTTGGTGAGATGGAAGTGGAAGAACTGGAATATGATGAACCCTTTGAAGAACTGGCGGATGAGGAAGATGAAGAAGGTTCTGATGAGGAATCAGAAGAACATGAGGACGACCAAAGCTTTGAGAAATTGGTTGATGAGGCAGCACAAGAAAGTTTTGAGGAGGAAGAACAAGAAGAAAGTTCTGATGAGGAAGTGAAAGAATGGCAAGCAAAGCGCAAGGAGATACAAATTAAGAAAGAACTATCAAAATTAAAGAAAAAAGTTAACATTCTAGCCAACAAATTAGGTGAACCCGAGTCTGTTGACGTATGCTTAGGAGGATCGAGCAGAGGATCGAACAGTGTCCAAAGCGGTAACTATAAAAATTTATTTATTTTTTAATTTTCATTATTAGTTATTCTTTTGTAATATGTTCTTCTACATTAAGTTATTGATCATCATTTCACCCAATGTAATAGTTCATAAACACTTTTTTTACGTTTTATATGTTGTAATAACACGTAGTATGACATACCTTTCACTTGCGTTGGATTTAATTATAATTCTTATGTTTTTGTAAGCCTGTTAGTATTCCTTTACATAATATGCTATAATAAACATTATCTTTCCACTCTGAATTTTGTGCCACATTGCTGATGAGGCACTGCCAGGTCATAGCCCCGGTCACGGGGTGTGACATATAGTCATTTTCAAAAGGCACTATGTTTGCTTGGTAATTTGGAATTTCGTATGTATTCTAGGAGTTTAATAAGGTAGCAAACTTCTTAGAAATTTGCTCCTGTGATATTTTTTTTCCATCCCCTTTGAGATTTGAAGTTTATGCAACTTGGATCGAAGGGGAGTCCCATACATAAGATTTTCATAGTCTAAGGATTTAGAAACCTTTTTTCCATGGTGTATTTCAGCTAGTAAGACCTTGTACTATTTGTTTCCACTAAATGAGAGTCGAGAGGCTTGGTTCTATGACTACCTTCATGTATTTTTTTAATTTCTATTTTTTTTCTTTTCAATAAACTAGTAAGGTTCATATCAAGTCCCAACATAACATGTGCATTTTATAAAAACTAAAAATCCTACATTTGGTGAATATTTATTTCTTCTTAGCATGTAGAACGAAAGCAATATTACGCATCACACTTTTTTCTTATATTTATGAGACGTTTCATTTTTTCCGTTCCAAATTTTAGAAAATTTCCATCAAAAAATTATATTAAAATTAGGATAATGTGATAATTTAGTAGGTTTAAAAAAAACAAAAAAAAAATAGCAGAAGATGTAATTGATACAATTCCTTTCTCTATGTGTAAAGAAATATTAAAAAATTGCTCATTTTTTTTCTAAAGTGTAAGGTCAATTGAAACAATGCAATACTTGGCCAACTAAAGCCTATTATACAGAAAGGATCCAACAGAATGCAACAAAGTTGTAGCAAAAGAGAGTGTTAGTGACCAATTCAAGTTCAAATTGGGTGAATGGTAAGAATTCAATCTCCCCTTAAATGACAAATTGATGTTTGGAACCTCAACTTTTGTGTAAATAGAGCAAACCTAGTTAGGAGATATATATTTGTTTATTTATCTATCCCGAATGACACGATTAAGCCCTGCAGTCAAAGGACACTCCTAAGCCAGTACACGGAAAAAATGCAAAAAAAAAATGTTAGAGAAAAATACGTTTGGACTTTCTTAATAATCTCTACTCTTTTAAGATGTGATAAATTTTAGCTCTCATTTTTTCTTGTGTTTATGTATAGTACCCAATAATTTGCAAGGATACATTTGTCTTATATGTAAAAGTTCTTTTAAATTTCTTTCCTTTTTTTTTTTTTTTTTCATTTGGAGAATTGAGGTTTGATCAAGCTTCAAAGCATTTCATTCATTGAGAAGCAATGGTGTCCTTTGACCTCAAGAATTCTAAATACTTGTCAAAACTTATTAATAAGCCAATCAATTGAGATCGTGATATTGAGAGTTTTATTGTGATAGGAAGCCTATTCTAAGGCATGCTTAGAGTAAAAATATAATTTACTTTCTGAGAGTTCACTTAATACTCACAGAGTCTAGAGA
>JAOWBF010008661.1:0-11480 GCA_028566175.1 Vinca major
CATTTCACGCGTTCTGGGGCCCTACTATAATATATATAGTAGGATGGATACAGCGAAAGAAGCGTCGAAGGGGTCGGGTCATCCTGGGTTACTGAAGAGTCTTCCGACTGCTTGGTGACCTAATCAGAGAGATTTTTACCGCTTTCACTTCTCTCCAGCATTCTCGAACTGATCATCTTGCTGCAACAAAGTAAGTTTAGGAATGAATCTAATAGAAATTTAGGTATCTGTCTGCTTGGAAGATTATTCTTTCTTCCTCGGCGAAAGATGGCAAGGTGTGTGGGAGAAAATATAAGAAAATGAGAGAAGATTTCGTCCACTGAGCGGGACAGAGTGCGACCCCTAAGCAATTTGGGGTTCTCACTCATCTCTTGGGGGGGGGGGGGTCCATATCATCTGAAAACTTGCAAATCAATCCATTCCAGTTGCTGATTCTATAGAGACTTCGGTGCCAAATCACAATGTTTCAGATTCAATTCGAAACAGTCATAATGGTGTTAATGTTATTGATATTATAATTGTAATTATATGTCATAGTTTTAACATTAAATATGTTTATGATGTTATTTTTTTCTTTAACATTAAGGTTGAAAATCCTGATGAACAAGATCACATATTCTCTGGTTTGAATGATGTACCATATCAGACTATTTTTGATGATTTTGTTGTTGTTAATACAACTTTTGTTCTTGTTATGTTTATGGGAATAGTTATATAATCTTAATTATACCATTTTAATTTGTAGAATTGTATGTATTGTTTATTATGGATGTGTGTTTAACCGTTTAGAGCTGTTATGAATTATTCTTATAGTCATTATCTTCCATGCCAATAGTTATTATTATTATATTGAACTGTTTAGCAGTGCAATTGATTAGTCTATTTGTTGATCAATGTTGCATATGTTATACAACCAATCAAGGGTGTCCTGTTGTGTCATTAAAAAATAAACTTTGTGGTGATGCTGTATGTTCTAAGAATATGGATTTTCTACTTTAGAATAGCTACATTTGTTTTATTTAAAATACAGTCTTGGTTTGGCTTTTGCAATTTGGAAGAATTATATGAAGCTGTTGCGTAATGACAAGGCGATTATAAGATGTGTTAGTTATGTTTGCAACAAATAGGGATATAGAAAATCTAGTATTCTCGATTCGAAGAACCAAAAATCGGAACTTACTGATTCAATGGTAACTGAAATTCGTGCACGTTGTCATGCAGAGGTAAGGGTTGGTTGTAAGGCTAAATTACTTGCTAAATTCAACCAAATTAGCCGTGTTTGTGAAGTAACAAAGTGGGTTAAAGATAATAATCATCCGTTGCATCCCCAGGAGTATAGTTAGTTTTTGAAATCAAATAGGAACATTAGCAATATTCAAGGAGTTGCAGCTGATATTAATAACAATGTTGGGATTCCGTTACGGTCATCTTTCAATGTGATGTCCATGTATGCTGAGGTAAGGATAATCTCGGATTTGTGAAAGTTGATTTGAAGAATCATTTGGCTAAGAGAATACGGAAGGCAATGACTTACGGGGATGGTGCAACATTGATGGAGCATTTTCGTGGCGAAGCATGTCAAAATCCTTCATTTTATTATGATATCGAGTTTGATGGTGATGATAAAATTGTTAATATTTTTTAGGCTGATGGAAGAATGAAGACGAATTACAGTTTATTTTGTGATTCTATCACTTTTGATAAAACTTTCAAGACCAACAAAAATTATCCTCCAATAGGTATATATCTTTACTTTAATTACCAGAAAAATCATCATTTAACAATAATAATTGTTACTTATTTATCTTACAAGGATTTTTATATCATATTATAACATTAATACATTTATGTTACATATGTTGTCCACTGTTTTTATACTGTTTTATTCTATTTGCAGCATTGTATATTGGGTTCATCCATCACCGGCAATGTTGTATTTTTGGAGCTGCACTGCTATATGATGAGACTATCCTGTCTTTTGAGTGGTTGTTCAAAATATTTGTTAAATGCATGTCCAGTAAACAACTTATAACTATATTCACTGACCAAGATACTGCAATTTCTTCTACAATAAGGACAGTACTACCTAACATATTTCATGCACTATGTACATGACATATAATGGAAAACACCCAAAAAACTGACTATCTTGTGCACAAATGAGTTTAAGGATTTTTTTGTTACATATTGTACAACGTCGATGATGAAGATAAGTTCAATTATGAATGTGATGAGATGATCAATGAATGTTTTTCAAGAGAGGAGAGCTGAAGTTGGGTTTTATGGATTCATCGTTTTAGGGAAAAATGGTTACCCACTTGGGTTAGACAACATTTCGCTGCTGGTATGGTGTCAATTCAGCTTAGTGAATCTTGTAACAGTATATTAAGAGGCAATCTAAAAACGGACTACATTCTCGTTGAGTTCTTCAACCACTTTAATAGGATGCTCGACGATAGACGTCGAGCTTAGTTTGAAAAAGAATATGATGCAAGAGACAAAGTGTCAAATAACAACTTCCCTCATAGCCATTTTGCCATTAGTGCAAGTGCAAAGTATACACCGACTATATTTGCAAAGTGGCAAGATGAGGTAATGTTTGTATGTTATGATTGTATTACAGTTTTATGTCATTGTTATAATAACTATAAGATAAGGATCTTACAGTTATTATTTTTATGTGTCAATTTTTTGGTCTGACACTGCTTATTATACTCTTTGTTTGCAGTATCACCAATCCCTGTCATACATATTAGATAAATGTCCATCCAAAGACCGGTGTGGGAATAAGTTAGTGTTCAAGTATGTATGCTCCAATGGATTACAACACAATCTCGATGTGAGAACTGTCATGGTTGATGTTGCAAATGAAATTATTGAATGTTCGTGTCGATTGTTGGAAATATTTGGGTGGCTATGTCAACATGCTCTAAAGGTCATGACAGTTCTTGGTTCATTTGGTAGCCAAACCCAGTTTAGGTAACTTCCGGCACATTATGTAATGAATGGATGGACCAAAGATGCTAAGAGTGAGAAGTTTCTGCAATTTTGAGGGCAGAGGAATTACTGTCTGATTATGATGAAATGTACTGAAACCTTTGTGCAAAAATGGTGTTGTTAGCTACAAGTGTGAGTTCAAATTATGTTGCTTACAAACTCGTTAAAAGTCAAACTGATGTTATTTTCAAGCAAGTTGAAGAACTCATTGTGAACAGAACATGCGCCGATAAGTTTACCAGTTCCAACAGTAGTACATTGGTTAATCAACATGTGATACAGCTGAAAGAAATACCCAATCCTAATAGATCAAAGAAGACACTTAAAAAAGTCATATGACGTTGCATAAGCAGATGACGAAGATCATTATTAATCGAAGATTTTCAAGAGTGGACAAATTTGTGTCTGATGAAAAATACATTACACTGCCATTGTAATGAACTTATAGTGTTTATAAAGTATATATGTTTTCAGTTGTAACAAGTTTATTTAGATTTAAGTAGTGCACATAGCTTACAGTTATTATACACACTTAATACAGTTATTGTGAACATAACTTACAGTTATTAACAATTTTTGTCTATATTTATGAATAAAAAATATAAGTGTTAACACATGTTCTTTTATTTGACTACACTTATTATAGTTATACTTTTAAATATTTATGTTTATGAT
Source organism: Vinca major (assembly GCA_028566175.1). NCBI lineage: Eukaryota > Viridiplantae > Streptophyta > Magnoliopsida > Gentianales > Apocynaceae > Vinca > Vinca major. Next base: position 3,673 of record JAOWBF010008661.1, read on the forward strand.
TTTTATTATGCAATATAAGTTGAAACACTTGTTATTTTATTCTATTTCACATATTACATACAGACTTTAATATCAGGAATGACATACTTTGCATTCCAATAGACATCAAAGAAATGTATACTAAAAAGCATTCACATTTCAAAATTGTAAGAAAGTGACATTACAACCATTAATTCCTAGCGACGAAACATACATGACCACGTCATTCGGTCATTAATCGGTCGCTAAACGGAATCGTCCGTCCTAGTTACACAGTTTTCTTGTAGTGGAGGTCATCACGTAGGAATATCATCGTCTCTTCTCCATCACCCCAATCATTCTCAACCAAGGCCTCATCAACATAGGACAAGTTAGGGAGGCCTGTCTTGTTTGCTACAGAATAAAAAGAACCAAATATTGACTTGTTAGGTTTAGTTGGTCGTTTCTTCTTAATTGACAAAGATTTTCCATTTCCTCTCCCCTTCAATTTGTTTTTACATTTTGTGTAATTTCAGCTTCTTCAACTTCAGGATCAGTCTAATATAACATAGAAGAAAATTGTGTAAGAAATAAACAATATTTCAGTATGGATAAGGTAGATTCCTAAATAATACTATTTGAAATTGCTTACAGTTATAAGGCACCCATATTACAATTATTAGTAATCAACCATAATAGCTATTTGTACAAATTATTACAAGTTTGTAAATTCTTATTTACCTCTATTTCATTTACTATTTATAAATATTATAAACAATTTAAACACTTACATTTCCATCATATTTTTTGGTGTAATTGTCTTCCACAATTCGACCCCAACCGTGCAGGTCATCTCCGTAACCCACTAGACTGTAGGACTCCCTGGTTGTCAACTCATCTTCAGCAGCTACCTCGACAAGTTTTCCGGGTCTTCATCATTTTCTTCCATAGGTGTATCTACCTTATGTGCAGCTTTTTCAAGATTCGGAGTGAAATTTTATGCTTCAACTTTTGCTGACCTCATTTTCCTTTTCATAAAATAGGTACCAGTTGACTTTTGTACCATTCTTATTAAACTAGCCAAGCTTTCTTCGGCGTACTCTGTAAAGTCTTCATTAGGGTGATTCAGTTCTTGTTCCGAGGTCGTTTTTTCTTCCGATGAAACTGATATTGGTTTCTGATTTGTTGGTTCAGAAGCGGCTGTTTCCTTTGAAGGCACTGATGGGACCGGTGTGGATGTTTGCTTTTGTTGATTTTCCTACAAAGTCTTTCAGAAAATTGTTCTAGAGAATTGTATTCTACCCCAACAGTTTTGCCAATTGGGTTGCGCGACCGTGCAGATTTCTTATTTTTCGTTTTCTTCGATTCAGGAAGACTTGCTGAATCTGTATTTTTGTCATAACCATAAACTTCTCAAACTAGTATCGTTGTTCAGTTTCGTGACTATACATCCACTTTGATGAAGGCTAGAGGGCCTTAGTTTGTCTCCCTCGGTTTTCATTCCCAGATGAACTAAGGTGGTTGGATGGGGGAAGAGCATCAGATTTTTTGGGGATAGTCCTTAACATTGACGGTGCCTCAAAGGGTAATCCGGGACCTACTGGACTTGGTTCGATTTTTCGTCATCATACAGGGGAATTTATTGCGGCTTTCTCTCTTTTCTTGAGGGATTCCTTCACGAGTATGGAATCGGAATTACAGGCTTTATTGGAAGGCTTGCGGCTGGCACATAGTCGCGGGTTGTCCGATTTCTTAGTCTAATCATATTCACAAGTATTGGTCCAGGCGATAGCTTTAGGTAAGATCTCTTCTTGGTCTTTGGATACACTTTTTCGTCGGGTCTCTCTTCTTGGACATTGCAGGATGGTTCATGTGTTTCGGGAGATTAATACGGTTGCTGATGCTTTGGCGAATCTTGTTGCAGCTACTCGCAATTCGGCTGTTTTTCCAAGCCTACACTTATTGCCTTTGGAGATCATCGGTCTTATCAAACTTGATTAGTGTCAGACTCCATATATTCACATACTATAGGCTTGAGCATCTAGTATTTCTTATTTTTCCTCTCCTTGTATTGTTTTTAACTAAGCTATATTATATATAGTTCTTGTTATTTCTCTGTTATTTTTCTACTTTGCATTTTATCTTGGATTAAATGTATCACCCTTGGACATGTCATAAATGTTCAAGGTTGCATCTTCATTTAGCTACTTCTTATGTAATGGTGGATTTCTTTTCATCCTTTTTTCCGATTTGGCTTTATTAATAACATGGGGGTCCGCCCCACCACGCTGGTGGATTTCTTACAAAAAACAAAAGAGAGGAAGAAGAAGAAAAGTTAGTCCACATCAGCGTTTGCAGCCCGTAAATTTATTAGGGATGAAAAAAGTGGCAATCTTTCTCTCTTCCGTTTGCAAGATGATTGATATTCATTGTCTCCATCATAATTTATGTCCATGTGAGGATCATCATCTTGTGCTTCCATCTTTTATTCCATCTTCTCATCTTGTGAAGGCTCAATTTGAATATTGTCTTTTGAGCTTATTGAGGATTGACTTTTGATTTCTCCTAAATTACACTCCTTGATGTTATCAAGTTTTGCTTGGAGTGTGGTTGAGATTTCTCCAATGCCTTTACAATGATGAGTCCCCAATTTTGGAAGTTCTACTTTGGCTCTTCTTCTTCAACTTCGCCTTGATATGATGCTTCAAGCATATTCCATGTGGAGTGAGCATCTTCACATTCATGTACTATGTTGAGAGATTCTTGATTGAGCATACAACAAAGTACATTCATGGATTTGAATTTGGAAGTCATCTTCTTGTAGTCTTCTTTATCATAGTCTCTTATAGAATTTTGCACCACAACACCTTGTCAGAAAATTGAGGGAACAAAATGACCTTTTCTTTGATGCTCAACAAGGAAATGTCATTAAAAGACAAATAAGATTTAAACTTCTATTTCCAACAAGATAAGTTGGAGCCAACAAATGGAGGTGGTCTAGATGGGGATTGGTCATCTAAGTTAGAAAACCAAGAGCCATTGACCATCCTAGGATGATAGTCCAACAAAAAGAAGACTAGGCAATTATACCAATTGAAAGACTCTATTAGGGGTAATGAACCTAAGGAGGTAAATTAGGTTCTTAAAAACTTTCTAGCTTTTCTAAAATTCTTCGCCTGAATGAACACCTTAACAACGAGTATGTTGTTTAAGCACATAATGTGAGTTAATTATATTCAGGGCAACTTAGATGACTAAGTGAAGAAATTATATAAACCTAGAAATCATGTGTAGTATATCTAACCATAAGCAAATAGTTCATGTATACAAGTAAGCAAGTTATAGTAATTAATGAACTATAAAGTAAAGGAGTAGGGATAGAGAAAACTAACACAAGGATTTATAGGAGTTCGATTCATAAATAATCTACGTCCACTACCTTGGGACAAACCCAAGGATTTCAACATCCACTAATGGATAACCTTCACAACAAATGCATGTGGGTTCTACCTTTACAATTGCCCCTACAAATGATTACTTTTGCTTCACTAAGATGATTCCACTCACAAAAAGTGTTAAGCTCACAGAGATCTAGTCTCATCAAAGAGATACCTCTCACGAGAGGAATTATGCTTCGCCAATGAGGACTTATAAACACTCACAAAGAGTGAAGTTCACCGAGAGATTTTACCTAATTAACAGAGAACTAGTTTCTCACAAAGAGATTTTACAATTAAGCTCTCTAACAAAGAATTACCTCTTCGAATGGATTTACAAAATGTAAGCTCTAATCACTTTTGAGATAGAAAGATAGATTGAGTTTTAGCTCAACTAAAATATGCTTTTGAATGATATGGAAATTAAGCTCAAAAGTGTTTATTTGTTTGTTTATGAAGTATATATCATATGCTCTCTTATGGCTTCATTAGTTATGAAGGTTCAGCTTTAGAAGCTTTATATAGCACAAAAATACACAAGCAAAGTTGGCTACAACGACTTTAATTTTGTCCTGGATTTGAAAGGTTCGGTCGACCAGGCTAGGCAGTAGGTTGACCGAGGTGATTCTGAAGCAAAGATAAAAGGCCATCTGTCTTCATCTAGGTTGACCGCAAGAAGGGGTCCGATCTTCCGAAGGAAGGCTCTATCGACTGACCTATAGAAAGGTCATTCGAGAGAATATAGTCGTTGGAGCTTTGGAACATTCAAAATCTAACTAAGGAAGAAATAAACATTGTTAACCTGACAACACACTTCCGAGGCTAGGCCTAGGTTGACTAGAATGCAGTCCTAAAGTGGGTTTTCCACTTAGTCAAGTTCATAATATTCTGAAACTCATGCCTAAGTGTTTTGTTAAGATTTAAAACACATTTTAAAGAACTTAGTCACTGACCAACACTAACAAATTTTTCAAAACCTTTTCAAAGAATTGAACAATGTAAAACATGAGGTTTTGAAAACATGCATGGTTGAGCTTTAAACATTCTATATCTTAGTATTCTCAAAGGAAGATTCGTCACAAAGAATATACCTATAAAGCACAGACTAATATTCTTGGAGGTCTTAAAGTCTTGTAGATGAATTCCTCTTGGAACTTTGACTTGAAGCCTTTGATCAACATCGTCTTGGAGTGCTGAAGTCCTATAGCAATCTTGAGTTGTAGTGTATAGGACTTCATACTTTTCTTGGTCAATAAGCATACCATTTGATTCTCTCTTTTTGGATTGAGTAGCTCTTGACATGTTGATCTTCCTTCTTCTTGGCTTTGCAAGCAGCAAAGTGTAGCTTCCTTGTGGTTAAGATGTTGACTTTGATGTACACAATGAGCTAACTTACCATTTTCATCAATGTTGTTATGAGTTCTAAAGATACTATCATTAAGAACATGCTCACACAAACATTAGAAAAATCCATGGATTGTTATCATCAAAACAAGATTGACCACATTAGCCCTAGGGCTTATAAAAAATTGCTAGTCGGCATCTAACTGAATAAAAAACACAAAAATCAGGTAAAACATCGCTTGGCAACCTTAGTTGGCCAAAGTCGGTCAAATTCAGTTAAAACGGCTTTTTAAAAAAATTCAATTTTCTGTCCAAAACTACGTCGTTTGATTATTTTAGTATTTGAATTTGTTTTTACTCATTATGGTTTTGAATTTAATTATTATTGGTGGACTTTGTGTATTTTGATTTTGACTAGTATATATATGATTGTTAATTTTTTATGGAATTTTGTTTGACTAATGTAATAAATATTATAAGAGAATTTTAAAAAATTTCTTGTAATCTAGGTAAGCCAACTCGTCTCTGACTACTCACTAGTTGCCAGTCTGATGACCGACTAGTGACTTTTACAACATTGCCTTTTACACTAAGTCTCAAATCAAATAATATCTAACTCATGCAAAACTCATTCTGGTTTATGCAAACCTTTGAAATACCTTTTCAAAAACATTTTAACAAGGTTGATCTAAGGATAAAAAAAATATGGTTTTGGAAACATAAGGCATTCCAATATGAAAACGTTTTTCGTCCATGCATGGAATGAGCAAGAATTATCTTTGAGCTTATATCTTGAGGGTGATTACAAGATATGCAAATCTAATCTACCCTGTCATATACCTAAGTCTTCAAGCTTTCTTAATATTTAAAGTGTAAGGATGACATTATGTCTTGTTGTACCAACTTGAATGACTGGGTACTTTCCTTGATATCTATCAGATAAACAAATATTAACCTTAACCCCATATCAATGGGTTGTCGTTCATCAAAATAGAGAATTTAGCCCTTAGGGCTTGCGGATCCAAACTAACATGATCAAGTCTACGGTGCCAAATCAAAGCATCATCATCATTCACATTCGAGCATTTAATGTCATAGGCAAGAAAATCATCTAAGGATAGAACATAGTCATTACCAACATGATTATCAACAATATAACTTAATTAGTAGTAGAATCAAGAATAGATCATGCATATTTTCTAAAGGAAACAACAAACCTATTACCACAAAGTTGACTAATGCTAAGCAAGTTGTATTTCAAAAATTTAAGGAGAAGTACTTGTCTAATAAGAATAGAGGGACCGTCACAGACATTTTCAATATCAATGATTCTTCTCTTCTTTTTGTCACCAAATGTAACGAATCCATCATTGCTTGGTTCAATATCTCTAATGAGAGTAGCATCTCCTATCATGTGCCTTGGCCTCCCACGATCAAGAAACCATTTTGCCGGGATTGCTTTCTTGTCATATTCAACCTATATCATAGATAGAATAGTAACTTCTGATACAAACATTTTCTTGGGTCTTTGGGGGTTAGTTAAAACACGTTTAATACGCCAAATGGGTTTTACACCATGTTCTACCGTTTGTTCGCATACATTTTGTAACCATGAGACAATGTTTCCCACAATATGCACTCCTTGTATGAGGCATGCTATATGTTGAAGTTCTAGATGCATTACTCTTGCATTTAGAAATTGAAGTGTTGTGCATATCCAAGACGTTTTCTATTATGAGAATATGGTTTATGTGGCATGCTAGATGAAGAAGTGTTAGCACAATGTGATTTATTACTATTGTCGTGTGCAACATACCCTAAATCACTATTGTCGTGTGCAATAAGTTGGGAACCAAGGAGTTGTTCCAAATTGTTTTTTCTATAGTTTGATTTGTTTACAAGAGAAATCAGATGAACAACACTTTTCATTAAGTCATCATAATCGAAAAGCTTTTTCTCAAGAATCATCATGTTATCAAAAACTTCCTTATGTTTCAAAGATGATGATCTTTAGGTAGTAATGAGATCTTCCTTTTCAAATTTTAAACAATCCAAAGATTCAACAAGATATTTATTTTCACAAAACAAGTTTGAGTTATCATCAATTAAAGACTCAATTTTAAACTTAATCTCTTTGTTTTGTTAAGCAATTTGCTTAAGTTGAGCATACATGTCACATCTTCCTCATTGCACTTATCTTGACAATTATATAATGAAGAAGTGGATTGTACCTCATCCTCAAGTGCTACAAAGAAAATGTTGGCATTCTCATTACTCGGGAATCACTATCTTCTTCATCCCAAGTGCCAATCATGCATTTTTCATCATTGAATTGAATAATCTCTTTTTTTCTATCCTTATTCTCTTTTTCTTTTTCCTTGGGACAATCCCCAATGAAGTGTTCCCTATTTCCACACTCATAACATCTTATGCCACTAGGATTTTGAGGAAATTGTCCTTTCTTGGCTTGAAATGACGTTTTGCCCTTTTCTCCATAGAATACTTTTCACATTCTTCTAACCAGCATAGAATGGTCTCCTCATCTAGATCCACATATTTATCATCACTTGTTTTCTCCTCATGATCATTCTTGTTGTCACTAGCTTTGAGAGCAATTCCTCTGTCATCATATTCCAAGCTAGCACTATGGCATATTTAGTTTTTGGTGGCATTGGGTAAATGCCACGAAAAGTTGTTTAAGTGCTATAAAACCAATTAGTCATATTCTCTCAACGACTCAATATTCTCTGAAATATACTTACCATATTTAGCAAATCTCAGCGATCAGCCAAGGATCTTCCGGCCAGTGATGGCCGCTGGTCAGCCGGCTCCGGCACCCTCTTGACCGGTGGCTTGGCCCAAAAAATCATTTGCTGACCTTTTGTCTAGTGGAACACCGCCACCACCTACTGCCTTACCAATTACGCCTTTGACAAATTTCAAGGGAAGGCCTCAATTGGTGATCAACAATGAAGATTTAAGTCTTCTTGAGGCGCCTTGGAGGTATGCTTTAGTTGGCAAATTTGCCGAACACAATCCGCCAATGGAATCCCTACGCCGTTCTTTTCA
>JAOWBF010008974.1:0-11477 GCA_028566175.1 Vinca major
TGCTTTAGATTGTATCTGATCTGGGGTCTCTAGATTGAGGGGTGTATTCTTTGTTATCTATTGTGTGTCTAGTTTTAAATGTTAGAACGATATTGCATTGCTTATTCTATACTTGATTCCTTCGGATGTCCGCCCCCCTTGGTCCAATATAGTGCCTGGTTCTGATCCAGTTTGGAAAAGGTGGCATATGCTATAGATGTTTGGAGTTTTGAAATACTTGGTTTTTGAATATGAAGATTCATAGTTGGCTAGCACCCAGAAGACTGTTTATTTGGCGCATTTTGAAATTGGGACATTGTAGATCCAGGCTCTGCCAGTGTTGTCAAATGGCACCCATGGCGCTATGGCATGGCGGTTCTTGCAGCCACCGGTATACGCAACGGCGGCACCATGGCTGAGTTATTTGTTTGATTCATGTTGTTTTTTTGCTTTTTATTACATTATGCAATGTTTTATACATATTTTACTTATTTTATTGTGTCCGCTATAACGTTGTGGCATTTTTTTTACTTGCCGCCATGATCCGCCATCCGCGATTGACAACACTGGGTTCTGCTCATAAGATTTCACCTTAAACTTCATGACCAAGTTTGGTTAGTTAGCATATTAGTACCTAATTGTCAATGGCCTATTAGGAATCTGCAATCTGTATCACTTTTCTTATAAATGCAAGTTTTCCATCAAGTAATACAACAACAATAACATAACCCAAGACTCGAGAATTCTTCCTGTTATATCATGTTAATTTATGTTAACCAATTCATGTACATCTCGTCTTTTTTATTCATTTGCAATGGTCTGAACAGCTTGTGCTGCCATACTTACGTGGGCCATGGGACAACGCTACATGCAAACTTCAAAGATAATGCCTGCTGGTATTGTTGCTGGTATCAGGTAACTGAAGATGCACGCCTTTTGTTTCACATTCTAGATTTTCTTGCTCGGTACTGAATTATACTCTTGAAAATGAGGCAAAAAATGAAGCTGCTGCATCGTCCCTGCACGGTCCTGTGAAAGCATTGGCCAATATATGACACACTAAAACAAATAATCATCTATCCCGTATTATTTTGGTCTAAAAGTTAATGTCTTTGTGATGAGTAACCATGCGCGAGAGCAACGGTTATCTCACTCGTCTGCTCTCCCATATAGGATTCATTAAAGGAACTATGAGGCACAGTTTGTTCTTCCGTCTGTTGTCTGGTTTCTGTTACATCAACCTAGTAGATCCCGCATCTTAGTTCTGGAGTTCTCTCATCGTTCCTTGTTAATGCATTTCCTTTGAGCATTGTCCAATTTTTCGTACTTGGTTGATTCAATTCTAAAGTCTCTGAATCTATGTCATTGGTCTTTTTGCAGTGCCCTTATGACTGCATTTTATCTGTACAAGATTGCCACTGGTGGAAACCATATTCCTCCAAAGGCCGAGTAAACGGCTATAATCAGCATTTTTGTGAACCAGTGTTCTGTTAGAATTAAGATCTTTTGCTACGTTTAACCAACATTTGTGTACTTGTTTGAACAAAAGGATTTATAGGCAACATTGTTATCTGTCAAACTCGAATTCTTCGTGATGCAAGAAAGTGAATTGTGAGAGTATAAGTTTCTATACATTGTTATAAAGGAAACACCAGATATGGTAAACCACAGATTTAACTTCAATCCTCACTAAAAGAGAGATTTCTCCTGAACAAAAGAACATTTAACCAAGTATCTAACAAATCATGAATGCATTCTATTTCATTATTGGCTCGACTAATTCTGTTAGGGGTTGGAGAACACGGGATTTTTGTCGTTGCCTTCCCACATACACTAGATTCAAGTGGAACTCCCCACCTTTGCTTCGAGGTCTCAGTTCTTACCATTGAACAATGCTCATCGGTCTTTGATTTATGTTTTTACGGGTTCTCCAGATGCAATTTGATTCCAGGAGAATCACGAATGAGCAAGTTAAATTCCCCTACATAATCTCCAACTGCATTTTGTTTCGGGATTGAAAATATTGAATTGTTTGTAAGAGAAATATGAGGTTCAAATTGAGTGTTATTGTGAAAATTTGTGCATAAATGCACCACTTATTAAAAAAAAAAGAAAATATAAAGGTGCATTTAGATTGTGTTTGGTTAGGTTTGGTTTTAAGCCAAATCCAAATTGTTTATCTATGGACTCACATATTTTCTAACAAAAAGTATTACTTTTAGAAAGATTGTGAATCTTCTACTCCATCCGTTCCCAATTATCTGTCGCCTAGACATATTTTATCAGTTTGTTAATTATCTGCTACTTTATGAAATCAAGAGAGAATTAAATGTATTTTTTTTCCAAACTTACCCTTATCTTTAATTAATTCAATCAACTCATTTGAATTGTCCCAATACAAATGTATTAATTGAAGGTTAAAAATGTCTATTTATCTTTAAATTAATGTATCACAATCATTTTCTTAATTCGAGTGCATTGTTTTAAAGTGAAAGATAAATGAGAACGAAGGGAGCAATAGATCGTCTACTAAACCAATAAAACTATTAAATGTAAAACGATGTGATTAGTCGAGCCTAAAGAATTTAACTCAACAATGTTAATATTATAAAGTAACTTTATTGATGTACCAAATAATGTACTAGAAGAAATCGTTCAATTCAGACTTAATTTAGACATTTTATCAGCTTTATATATCTTCGCAAGGTAACTTTTAAAACTGTTGATACACCATGGTCTTTTAAATTACCGATCTCTAAGAAAAATGTTGAAGTTTGAAACTGATATTCTCTTACCTCCGTGTGGTTCAAGGATCGCAATGAAAATGCTATGAAGAAGATTATGTATTTTTTTTATTTTTTTTTTGAGAAAAAGAAGATTATTTTAGTATTAGTAACTCTTACCCAATGTCAAAGAGGCCGCAACCCAGTGGAGCAAGCCTCGACTCGTGACCGGGAGGTTCCGAGTTCGGCACCCTCCCCATACATGGGGGTAATAAATTTTTCTCCTCTGGTGAGACTAAAAAAAACCTCTTACCCAATTAAGTTTTCTCGAGTGTAGGTTCTTCCCTAGGCAATTTAACCTAAGATTTCTCGAGTGTGACACTCATAGTCTTTTAAACATCCTTTAAATTGTCAAACTCTAAGAAAGATGTTAAAATTGATATTTTCTTACCTATTTGATTCAAGGATTGCGATGAAAATGTTACATATTTATTTATTTTACTAATTTAAGTAGTAGTATCTCCTACCCAGCCAAGTTTTCTTAGCGTGAATTTTTATCCGTTGAAGGAAAAAAATCGATGAACTAAAATTCTCTCTATTTCTTGCCACTTTCAATGTTTCTATTTACTTGAAAGGGGTAAATCATACAAGATACACTCAATCAAAACTCAAAATTAGGTGGGTGAAATTTTCAGATTCACTCTCTACTTCCCAACTCTGCTCCAAAATCTAATCTATCACAACAGTTGGGAGCTTCAGAACTATCAGGCACAAAAATTATGAAGACCGCGTATTTTTTTTAATAAAAAAAAATCAAATAAATACCTTTGTGTAAAAATATTCATGACCTTATAAGATAAAATATACCAGTTTGCCCTTCCTATCTGAGACCCTGTGATGGCAAGAATGAAACAAAGCTCAGGCTGCAATCCCCTTAAGAGTTTGCCTTTCTGCTGGATTTGCCTTTACTTTTCTGCTGCTTCTGCTTTTTGTTAGCATGTTCTTCAGACCTTTCATGGGGATTCACATCCTTAAATTTGATTGGCTTTATAATAACACCAGATTTCTTCACCACCTGAAAATTTTACCATATATCTCAGCAATTTACCAACATTACAGAACATATCTATGAAAACAAATTTCAAGAACGTGATAGACCAAACAATGCTTCGGAAAGGAGGGGAATGAACCAATTCATTGTTATGGTACTCACCTCTGGGCGATTCAGAGCTCCGATAGCCGTAGCAGGGTTGAACTCTGGTCCAATAGGCATCCGAATACTCTGTTCAAAAACTTCTTTCGACGTGTAGGGATAAGGCAATGTCTTTGTATGGAGTTGCTCAGCCTGTGACAACCAAATAAAGCTACTCAGCAAACTGTTGTGGACATTAGATATGAAACATATGGAAGACTTTCTACTTTTCATAACATCTGTAAATGAACATTAGTAATAGATCTCTACATCAATGCCTCAAATATACAACTGAAATTCTTCAACTATAAGCTACTTTGATCATTTAAGGACAAAAAATAAAATTATATTTTTCCTCAATAAACCAATATTGCTGAAATTGAAAATACTGTTAATACTAGTTGCAAAAGCACTAAGGACTTCCAAACCCCAACCACCCACCCCCCCCCCGCGCGGCGGGGAAAAAAGGACAGTTTTCTTCAACCAGTTACTAAAAGGTGAGCCAACTAAAATGTCAACAATATACTCATTATAAACAGATCTACTATAAATTGCAGCAACTACTCAACACAATGATGCCCTTGGAACGGCTCTACTATTTCTACCATAGTAGTATCCCATTATGCTACAACAGCATCCAGCAGCTAAAGATCTTGTATTTTTGCATTACATTTCTCGACTAAATCTTGAAACGGTTCATCTAATCTTAGAGACTGCTCTAAAACTGGACATGCAAGACTAGAAAACTCTTTGGATAATTGTTCCTTTTTAGCCTACAGAATATTATTGTAGAAGAAAGTCAAAAGGTGAAATATATTACTGCAAAATGGGTCCACGTTTTAATGTCCAAACCGAAAGTCGACAACCCTTCCCTTCAAAAGTACAGGGCAGGAACCTGTGTGTCATCGACTCATCTGCCTTGCAAGTCATGTAAGGTTAGAGCAATAGTCCCCCATTTGACAAGCTCATACCAAAACTCATCTATTGGAACCTCAAAATATGATAAAAATAAAGTACGGTAAGAAGAAATCTCTGATCTGCCCCCACAATAATAATCATACCAGCTTGTATTGTTATAATTCCATTGGGCTCAACTGTTTTGAACTTTTATGCCAGTTTTGAATTTTCAAATAACTATAGTGTGATTTCCTCTCTTCTGCTCAACCAACTACGGTTCCCACATCCAAACAACCCCTTATTCCATATCGAATTATAACTAGTCTGTATATCTAACATTAGAAGTAATAAATAAAAGATGGAGGCAAACCTTCTTATCCAGCTTTTCAGATATAATAACGTGATTCAGATGAGCATCCTTCCTCTTCTTAAGAGCTTCTTCCCTTTTCTTTTTTGCATTCTCATGATCTTCAAGCATCCAAGAAGGTACACCATTCTTTTTCTGTATGTGAGTCCACTGACCCCAGCCAGGAAGTAAAACAGGTCTTTCTGGCTCGGGATTTTCCTCGTTCAACACATCCTCCTTTTCCTTTTCAAATTCTTCTTCGACATCATCTCCCGCAAAAGCACGGCGAATAAGTTCTTCCTGAGAGGGTAGTTCATAAGTGGACTTGGTGCCAGAAGACAAAATACCATCCACCATTTGGCCTCCACTATCAGTGTCACTATCAGAATTTTCATCCTTGTATTAAAAAAAGCACAAAGTCAGCAAACCATATAATAATAAGTATCAAAGAAGCATATTGAGAGGGGAAATACCTCCATATCTTGATCATGCAGCGTGGACTCGATAGATTTTCCAGACTTAGACAATTTGTCATTCTGAACCTCTCTTTGGTCATCAACACTTGACATATTTTTCTTCTGTTGATGGAGAATATAATATCCAATTATGTCTACAACAAAATCATTTCATGTAGAAAAGAAAAGAACAAAATTTGAAAACTGACTTTTTGCCATGAGTTTGATGCAAAAATAGCAACATCATATGTGGTTTTGGGCCCTGGATCTCTAACAATATCCTCAAAACTCTGAAGACGTTCACAAAAAGAAAAATAATAATGTCAGTCAATCACAGTAAAAAATAGAAAGGGGTGCAGGAGCAAAATAACTTGTAGACAGATCACCTTAAATACAGGATCATGAACAATCTCAGACTCTTCCCGTAAACCATCAGGGTGAATACTCACATCCCTTTGAGAATAATCACTTTTGCCATGTACATCTTCCGGACCTTCTTTGGCCTCCAGGCCCTCTTCACTGTCGCTATTACCATAATAGTTATCTGACTTGACCCTATTCGCAGATTCTGCAGCCTGCTTATTAGAAACACCAAAAACCATTCTACCACTTGAGACCTTGCTGTCCTTACTTTCTTCTTCATTCTTGCCCTCCAACTGCTTTAGCGAAAGCTCATAATCTTGAAGAGCAAGTCTTGCTTCTTCATCAACACCTTCTTTTCTCTTTTTCAAGCCACGGGCCTAGAAGAATATAACAAGGCAGAATAAGCTGAATAAGCTAAATAAGTATGTCACCTGCAGCCTGGCGATTTGATTCAAAGCGTATGTAGGCAAGAAAATACCAAATTACTATAAACGTTAAGTTCAGGGTTCACGAGAGCGTTACCATGAAAGGCAAAGAAAGAACTCCTGACTTGGGCATCTCTTCATCTCCTTCTAGCACTTTAAGTGTCTTCTCCTTTGCTTTGTTTAACAATATTGATGGACCATCCTGATCTGAAGCTTCATCAGATTCATCCTCATCGCTGCTGTCATCAGTACTCTCCTTCATTGAATTCATTTTTCTAGTCAAGAGAGCATGTTGATGAAGTTGTTCAGCAATAGCAGCTCTAGTCCCTTCATCTTGGGCACTTAAACCACGCTTCAGTATGCGCTTCGCCCACTTGTTAGAGTTTTTATGTTTCAAGGTTAGACGTTCCTGTATGAAATCACAAGCAAAGCAGATCAGGACATAATGCTCATTATTATACACCAGAACTTTATACTTTCACGTCTATGTTTAATGTTACAGTCAAAAGAATTCTAGTTACCTCTGCCCTCTTAAATTCTTGTTTCATAGCAAGTTCTCTAGCAGCTTCTGGATCCATTTCCACTGCAGCAGCAGTTCCTTTCAGCCTATCTTTCTTAAGTAAACGATGATATGTTTTGGACTTTATCTTTTTTACACGTTTTGCCTTTAATTCATGGCGAAAAAGAAGACTACGCATTTTTGTGAGCTGATACTGTCTATCCTTGACATCTTCAATGGATATCTGCCATCATGACAATGCAAAGAGAAATAGTCAAAATACAGCCATATTACATATCATTAACTTAAAGCAACACAAACTTAATCACAACTGAATTATATCATTTGAAATTGCCATTCACGACAAACCTCAATTTTTTTAAAAGATAATTGTAAATGACCTCCCTACCTTGTTCAGCTCAAGAAGTCTTGAGCCATCTTTTCTATGTGCTTCGACAATATCATTATCATTAACCAAAGATGCAATTTTCTTTTCAAAATCAGTCCTTGGTTCAAACTCAGCAGCCATTGCTCCCACAGTAGAGAAACCTAAGTCTGTGTCTTCATCAAAATAAATAGTAGGTGCCTCTCTGTTCCTCTTGACCAGAGGTTCCCACTTTGTAATATCTTTCTTCATTAACTCATGAGCTGCTTTCCTCTCCAACCTCTCTTGATCTGGTTTTGGAAGAGGTGCATGAAGGGACTTGGAGTTTCTGTCCACCCGCACCATATTCTTTCGGAGTTTGCTAAAGCCACTTTTACCATGGAGCGGGTCCAAAAGGTCCTCAATGCTTATGTGGTTTTCACCCTCCAGAATATCACGACTGGGATTATATTCCGACTCTGGATATGCCTCAGATATGACAAAGTCATTTTTCTTCCGCTTGCCTAGCAGTTCAATTTTTTCAGAATTCTCAGTAAATGACAATCAAAATTGAAATATAAGATCCAGTAATCGTGTCAGCATCTTGTCAGAATACCATGATTGAACAGAACAACATGCACAGAAGAGAGATAAAACACAAAAAGCAACACTAAGGACACAGAAGGCATGCACATTTCTACACACCTTAAACAGGAAGAAAGCATATTAATAAACTAAACTCTTCAAAATCACATGAAACTTCTGCTTCAAAGGAAATAAATAGCTTCAAAGTCAAAATATATGCTCACACAACAATATCAATTACCACGAAAAGGAAATCATTGCACTTCAGCTTATAACTTCAAGAAAAGCCATATAATCATTGCATTCGATAGTAAACATGCTCCGAAGCTATTTTTAAACAAAGCATCACCTTCAAAAGCATCACTTGGCAATCCAGTGATCCCTTGCAACATCCGTGAATGCCTCACACCATCTTCACCCTCAGCATTGTTCCCCTCGACGTCTTCATCTGAGTCTATAACTTCATCTTCACTATCCTAAATAAGAAACCCCAATAATTAAAAAGCATTTAAGCAAGCTATAAGGGCAAAAACAAGAACACAAATGGACACAATTTCCCTTGTCTGATTCTCTAGCTTCATATATCCTTTCGCAAAAGAAGAAAAATCCCAATAATTACAAAGCATCCAAGCAAGCTGCAACGTCAATGACAACCACACATATGGGCACAATTTACCTCTCATATAGTTCATTTTCACAATATGAAACCTTTTTAAACAAAGCCTTAATCCCATGTAATTGGAGTCGGCTACATGAATCAACGAAAGATTCTTCCTGGTGGCCGTTAACATGAATACATTCAGTCCATATCTTTCGATCGAACACCATACTATCATCCAAGTCTAAAAAAATAATATCATTCTTTACGACTTCGACCCAAACCATCCTCAGCCGTGGCGGATCCAAAACCTTAGAACAGGGGTCACCCGGCGATTCATTAATTTGTGTGGGGTCACTTATAAATTTATTATCTAAATTCTAAATGGAGAAAAAATATACCCTAATTACAACAAAAAAAATTCACTGGGGCATTTGACCCACTGCCTATACACTACATCCGCAGCTGATCCTCGGAGTCCCTCTACCTCTTACAACCTCCCTCCACCCTCAGATTTTTCTAACCAGAGGGTTTCTTAGTACAGAATTATTATTTTTTTGTTCAGCTCAAAACCTAAGCTCGCATAACAAAATTATACAAAAATTAAGATGCTCCCGGATCAAAAGGTAGCATTTTGCTCGAAATTCCAATTCAAATAACACAAACTAGCAAGTAAAAAAAACCCATTAAAAGTACTTAAAGAAAAAAACCCAATACCTCAATTTCATCAGGAACCTGAAATTCGTAATTTTGAACAGTATCGAACCGTCGATTCCTTCTCTTTTCCTCTTCAGCAACCGTTTCTTCATACTCGTAGAAATCATCAACTGATTCCTCCTCCTCCCCTGAATCACCATCATCTGTAACATTGTTCAAATTATCAATTTCCTTTCGGAGAACATTGGGCAAACCTGGTCCTGTATGACCCTTCCTCTTCTTATCCTCCTTTTTGTTCTCCTTTCTCAACTTCCTCTCCTCCTTTCTGCTCTTCTTGAATATTCTCTCCTTTTTGTTCTTCTTTTTTACTACTTCTCTATCTTTCCTTTTCTTATCATCCGCCATGGCTGCTGCTCTCCTCTTCTGAATCTCTCGTCTTTGGGGAAAACGGAAGAAGAGGAGGGTTTAAGGCGGGTTTTGGACTAGACAATGAGCAACTTTGGGCTTTCTTCGGGATTGATTGGCCCAATATTGAGAAAAAGGCCACGTTCGGGAAACTATAACTTTACCCACTTAGCCCAATTATGGATTCGGATCTTCTCGTTGGCTCTCAACACGTTTATTTTTTCTCTTGAAATAAGTATTCTCAATTAATAATTATTTTTTTTTATAAAAATAGATCTTTGTTTTACAAGAAAGAGATAATTGCACTAAATGGCCCCCAACTATTTTCATATTTCTGTTTCTAACCAAATACATTTATTTTAATGGTTTATAGCCTTCAATAATTTACGACCTGTGGATTATAACTCCAGTCAAGGATTCCGGTCAATTTTTTCAAAAAAAATCCACACGTGCCCGGCACGTGATGGGCAATTTTGTCCAAAAAAATTCTCTCCCATTTGGCACTCAACTTCCGCCGGAGCAATGGCCTGCACGGGTCCTAAACTCGGATTATATGCAGCAGATTCAGAATATGATCCCTTATACACATTCCCATCACAATCCATCAATGCTACCCCTGAAGGGCATCCACTATAGGGCGAATGAGAATTATTAGCAGCCTCTAATGCATTCATCTTCAAAAGGGATTCATTTTTTTCAAATTTATCATAGAACCCATTTCCAATTTTCCCATAATTCTCATAAAGATCCAATCTTTTTGCTTCCCCATTGCATAAATTCGGATGATTTTCTGATTTTAAACACAAACCATTCTCATGAGGCTCCAGAAGTAAAGGAGAATCTTTATCTAAAAGATCACTAGGACCAAATGGGCTCGGAAGAAAATCAGGTAAGGCCTTAAAATCGATTAATTTATCCCTATTTTCGAGCCCATTTCGATGCAGAGAAGCCGGATCATGGGGTGAGGTGATGAAGATTTGGAGGGAAGATGAATCCCGAAGTTCTTGCATAAACTGGCGACAGTGGCCGCAAGGCGCGGCGGAAACGGCGAGATAAACGAGACGGGGGCATTTATGGACGGCGAGATTTGTGAGGAGGAATTGCTCTGCGTGTACAGAATTGTTAAGGGGTAAGCCCGGAAATTCAAGATTTACACCCAAGAAAACACGGCCGTCGGATCCTAATCCCACGGCGCCGACCGGGAAATTGGAGATGGGTGGCCGGGCAAGAGACTGGGCAGGTTGAACAAGGGCAGCAAGAAGGTGGAGGATGGAAGGAAGGCCTAATGATTGGACCATAGATTCAGCCTCTTTGGCTGATAATACAAAGTTGGTGGGCTGAGGATGATGATTCATTATTCTGAGGTGGGAGTATTATTTTACTGTTTTTATATTTATTTATTATTATTATAATAATAATAATATATTTGTGTGTGTTTTGGGAAAATGGAAGGAAGGAATTGTGAAGATTGTGGGATGAATTTATGAGGAGAAGAAAGGAGGGAGTGATTGATTGATTTGCTTTTGGTTTTTGAGGTTAGCAGCAGTAGCAATCCACAGTCACACAGAGTGGAAGAGGGATGAAGAATGTGGCTCCAAGAAATGAGGGAGGGAGGGAGGAGGGGGAAGGAAAATCATGGGTTAGAGGGGTATTTATAGGGTGTGAAAATCGTCTGTAACAATCTGCCTACTCATTTTTTTGTCCAACTATGTAATTATTGATTTTAAATGTATATACACATAATGAATTGTAATTGTTTAGATACAAAAAATAAGTATACAAACAGGTACAGACGATTTCATTTGCAAATAGATTCTTATCATTTATAATATATTAATAATTAATAATAAATTTGGCAATGCATGATGAACTATCCTCTCATTAAGAAAATTTTATCACAAAATGACACACTCATATATTGATTCTTTTTTTTTCTGAAAAGAAAATAATATTATTAATAGATACTCATATATTGATTCTGACCTTACA
>JAOWBF010009286.1:0-19933 GCA_028566175.1 Vinca major
ATGTGGCAAAGACCAGTCGCGTTCACATCGACCGAAACCAGCACGCCCAAGCCCCTCGTCACGACGCCTCTCCTGAACCTTTTACGTTTGGCGCGTTGCCCGCCGTGGGATCGCTCGAGCGCCAGTGGTCTCCTCAGTCTGAGTAGCAGCGGTCTCGCGGTGACGCGCCCTTCTCTCCGGTCCCGCCTCGCGAACTTTCCTCGCCCCTGTCACATCCCTCGCCATTCATTCCATTTGGGCTGCTCAGTTTCTCTGTATGACTTCTCACAGCAGCTGTTTAGCCCCTCCAACTTTTCCTTCCAACTTTTCCTTCTTCGGCCTAAAATTTGTTCGTCTAGGGCCAGCAGGGGCCGCAGCAAACCTCGTCACACCTCCTGCGCACAGCATGCCACCGCGTAAAAAGTGCACTGTCACCATCTCTGACAGCAGTGACCATGAACCTGAATTTGAAGGTGGTATTGGTAAGCTCATAATACAGCCTCTAAAGAAGTGCGCCAAAGCCGCGGAAGCGAAAAGCTAACAATGACGCTGATACGCCAAAACGCCCTGAGGAAGGCCGCGGAAGAGCGTGCAAAATGCCGATGACTCGCCTCCAAAACCCCGCCGTAGAGCGCGCAAGAGCACCGTCAAAGACGACGAAGCTTCACCCATCCCTCAGTGTTTCAATGCCACCGCTGCCGACCACCATATCGTGTTCCATGCGATGTGGGCTCGTCCAGTAGAGCGCGCTGCCTGACCCACTGCATCTTTGCAGGCACAGAAGTTGAGAACGAATGTGGAGGGTGACTGGACATTTAGCTTTAGCTGACCGCGGCCCTACCAAGTCCAGCTACAATACTCCCACCCACGCACTACCTCTAAGCGCCTAACCACTCTACTACAATATTACGCCCCTACAGAGCCAATTAGCTAACTACCTGCCCACACAGTAAATCTCCAAAAGGGAAAGGCTGGGCTAGAGATAGAATGGATACGCATGCTTGCCTGCCTGCCCGCGCCGCAAGCTAATTTTATTATCTGTGTTTTCATCATCTCCCGCTCATCGGGCATCATGGACCACTCGACCACTGCACGTTCCATCAGCTTCTGCCTCCGCGCATCCCTTGGCTCTGCTAGCCGTCCATCACAACCCCATAGACGAGGGCTGACTTGGCACGCCACACTTCAGACCGCGACCACCCGTTTTGAGAGTGTACAGACGGCCCTCAAGAATGCATCTCACGAGCGCAGGGAAGTCGTTCGGCGATGCGGACACGAACTGCTACACGACAATCAAGCCTACCCGCTTCTGTTGTCCGCCTTCGACAAGTGACGCGCACTCAAACAACCCATCATCTGTGTGCGACCGCCATGAGAGAGACGTCTTCAATCTTGACAAGGTCACAAATATGAGTAACAATGACAAAAATCGGTGGCCCGCCTGACTTCACGCCCGCCGACCTTTTCTGACTGTCTGTGGACTCAACCGCCATCTTTAATGTGATCAAACCCGATCTTGCAGCCCTCCACAGTCCTCTTGCCGCACCCAGGTCAGTCGCGCTCCCGCGCCATCAACGCCGTCTGGCGGACAGCGCCCAAGGGATGCGGCGCCCTACCGTAGAACTGGAACCGTGGGCGACAGCAGGATGCGGCGAGCCTCCTGACGATCATAAAACCGACGAGAGTGATGACTACGGCGGCGGAAAAGTGCACAAGTTGGTTTATGACGATTGTTGTCACGGTCACATGCATCTGGCATTGCCGCGGTAGAGCGCACGTCTTGGATTGCTGCAGCAGCTCAAGGCTTCCTGACATCCGGAGCCTCTCAATCAATTTGTGGCGCCGGTGCAACTGGACGACGCAGTAGGATCTTCCCTTCTCGTCGACCAAGGTGGCAAGATGTTGAGTATGAGATGTTTATCAACCCAGCAGAGAGAGAGATGGTGGTCGGGTGCAAGAGGAGGAAGTGGAAGCGACCTCCACTCTATTCCACCACGCTGCTCAAGGCCTCCCTTTTGCACAACAACAATAATATTGCGCTTCCATGCCATCTCCCACCAAACATCACTCACTAGTATGTAATTCAGTCCACCACCGACCGGATGACACTGACTGCGGCCAGCACTCGTAGAAACGCTGCAATAATGCCTCCAGACACGCAAGCCTCACGCACGGCAAGCCCAACGCACGCAAAACAGCAAACATGGCCGCTCCAGGCGCTCACTTTGGCCATCCTGGCCCAGCGCACCATGATACACAACGCCCGCGACGCCCTCCACAACACCTCTGCGACCACCACCGGGCAGCAGGCCGCGTTGTAGCATCGCCGCTGTGCCGGGCTTGCACATCCAGCGCGCCACCCAGAAGACGCGCCACTCGCCTGGCAACATTTGGGCCTCAATGACCTGCTCGCGAGCTATTTTTGCAACTACCAGAACAAGTCAAGCTTGACTTGTTCGACAGTGATTGCCACCTTGATCCGATAAATGCAAACGGCTATTTTGGACCTTAACTCCAATTCTGAGAAAGCAGCAGTGACCCCCTTGGACGAGATGCGCGCCAGGGTCAACAGGAATCCAGAGGTTGCTGCCTCGCGGACAGCGGAGTCAGAAGGCATTGTGAATGGCATTTGTCGTTGCAAGAACGTTGACAGAATTTCTTCCGCGAGAATTCGATCGCGCGACGCGTCGCGCGACGCGAATTCATTTAGGCCTTCAAGTTCCAGATAGTGCATCCCACCGCTGGCAGACGTCACCGAGGCAGAAAAGTCGCGGTCGGTAGGCGAGGGTTCCAGAGAGTCGCGCAGAGCTTGCGGCGCATCTGGCAGCTTATGCGCAAGTCAGTCAAGCCAAACCCACACTGCCGATTCTTCTGAAATTTTCTCCTCTTGTCGCTACGAGCCAAATGCTCCCGACTGGAACGCCCCAACGCACCGCATCAGACGACAGTCAGACAGACAGACAGAAGCGAAGCAAGGCAACATGAAAACGGCCAGGTCTGGATTGAACTGGATGATTACTATGGGACGGATTTTTCTCCGTTTCCAGTTTCCTTTTTCTCTTCGGCACTCACAAAACCTGTCATGAAGGCGATTTCGCGTATCCATAAGAGCAGCAATCCTCTCCCCACTTAAGCATTCGCAGAAACTACCCCGGACGTTCAGGAATTCAAAAATGCCATGTCCCTGAAATTGCATTCAACTGTGACGCTGTCAGGCTCAATCAATACCTGCCTGAAATCCGCGCCATCCAGCAGGCCCAAAGGGGCGTACGATGAAGATGACTGTGTGAACTGTCGATTCCCAATGTTTCCACTACCAGTCCCTCCAATGCGGTCTGTCCCTCGCAACAATTCCCCATTGCTCCTCTCGGCCAGAAGCAAAATTCTGATTAGCTTTTACTATCAGCATTGAATAGCAAACTCCGCCCCCGTAACAGCTAAGGGGCTCCTCTCATACCCCCAAATATTCCCTAGGAAAGACCCAAATGCGAGACGGGACGCGGCGAGAAAACATCAGATAGCTTGCATGATTCGGCATCGCCATCTGCAAACGGACCTCCACGATATGCGGACTAGGCGCGCTGGTTGAGCGGGTTGCCTGTTCTGACAGCGTACGCAGTACTGCCGTTGAACATGGCTCTGCTGGCCGAGGCCGAGCGCGAGTTGAGGAGCGTGAGAAGGGCACCGAGAAGGCACGGGCTGACGAGATTGTGACTGCACGGCAGCACGAGTTGGACGAGGCAATCAGGACTTCAAAACAAAAATAACTTTGTATCGGTAAAGACTGTAAATGTCACTGTAACTGTAAGGACTGACTCGAGTTGGAAAAGCCAAAGCGCCTCAAATATTATAACCATCGAGCCTGGAACTGACGTCAAGTGCCGTACCGAACAAGCAACAATGAATCAAGCATGATTCTCTCGCGTTCCCCTGGACCTGAAAATTTTATGAGTGGAAATCTGGTGCAAGCCTGACATGTACTCACAATCCACCTATTCCTCCACATACGCATGAATGTAGCGGGATGTGTATATGCGCTCAACCTCTGTGCGGAGATCCCGATGGGCGCGCAACGTTTCGTTGTACCGCTCGAGAACCAATCCTCGGTAGGCGACTGACCCAAGACCCCAAAGCTCTCGAGCGAGGTTTTTCAGGTGTGGGCTCGGATGGTAGGCGTCTTGGACCCAGACAAGAGAGAATAAGGTCGAGGCGATGTTGGAAACGTTGAGGAAATACTCCAACACTTGTTTATTCCCCTTGATGAATTGGGGCTCGAAAGTAGCAAGCTCTTTGATGAACTCTTCGATGCGTTCCTGCCGAGGCTGATACCGACGGAAGGGGTCTTCAATATCCACCAGATGATGAAAAAGGTCTGGATTTTGCCAATTCGTCAAGATCGATCCCAAGTTTGTAGCAAGAACAATCATGGTGTCGCTGGGGTTCTCGATTTCTTGGAAGGAAGTTTGAACGGTTTCGAGATATGCATAGAGCATTGCGATGAGGTCGGCGTGATGGGAAGCTATATTCTGGAAAATAGCGAATTTGCAGGATACGCAATTCGGGCGGTTCGTCATGCGCTGATGCATAGCAGTTTTAGGTTTGGTAGTCGCCTTGTAGATTACAAATATCAGCGCTAGATAGCCGAACTATATGTCGTCAGAAATGTGCTTTGCTGCATGGGAACGATTACCTACTAGACAGTACTGGTAGAATAACAGACGGAGGACCGTCTGAATGGATATGTTCATGGCGGATCGATGGGGACCGAAACGGTCTTCGAAGGGAGGGTAGTCGGCTTCTGGCAATCTCCCCAGTTGGTTTGATCTGGCTAAAATTTATGGGGAGGGAAGTCTGGCTTTATGAGACGATAAATTCGATAGAATGGCAAGGTGAAATGGTGAAATTGGCTTAAGACACGGTGCGCAATGACTCTGCGCGCGAGTTGGCCCATGAGTTCTTCGAGTACAAACGGCGACGGCCTGGCGCCAGCGACATGGCTGCGTCCTGCCAATCCTCAATCGCAACAAGGTCAGACGCCATTGACCTGGTCTCAGACGTTTGCCTGTCCCCTGAGATTGAAAGCGAGCCATTTTTGTCGTGCTGACGCTCTTTGGATTCATGACCCACGGTCCCGTCCACACTAACCGCTCAGAGATTGACACGGGGTACTACGTCTCTTGGGGTTATTCCGGCTCAAATTTCACGGTGAGCATTGGAGACAGGCAAACGAATATGTGCGCGGACCTTTGACTGCCGTCGTGCTTGCTTGCTTCAGTTGATTTCACACGGTCTTCGTCCATCATAAGAAACCGAAAAGTTTGTTTATACTGCATGTCAAAAACCCACACACGGTCAATTCAATGACAGCGGACCCTCGACGTTGGTGATGTTTTATCATTTGCTCCGCCTCTTCCTTTCCCCTGTTCTGTGCCTGCCGTTGCAACCTGCAGAAGTCCATGTACGCATCTAGCTGCAGCCACAGCGTGATGATCGGCACTGTCACCACATTGTCCGTGCCCTTTCCAGTTGCCCGGAAAACCAGCAGTATGCACTCTTCCATCCCATCGCTTTGCATATGCTTTGAAAAATGGTACAAGTGATGGCCTGAGGCGAAACATCTCGTGTCCTCAAACAAGACGTGATGTCCGTCATCCGGTGACAACGGGAGCGCGCAGCGCCTTTCTCGTCGGCAGACAGGTCGCATGAATGAACCTCGCAGATGGTCTGCGGTACGCGCGCCCGCAGGATAACTGGGCAGGTAGGAGGGCACCTCAGTACGTGGTGCGGCATGAGAATTCAGACCAAGGGTCGAGGCAAATGCTTCAGTCATCAATCACCAAGCCACGCCCGCCCCCAACGAATGAAGTGACGTTGATCGTCTTCAGACGGGTGAGCAGTTGCTACACGCATTGACCGCCGCGCATACGTACCGTTCCACGGAGAGGCATGCCCGTTGGTGGGCGTACAGATCGTCGGCTTCACCCGCGTCTTTCGCACTAGCCAGGGTCCGCATCAGCCAGGGTCCACATCAGCCGCGTCCAGCACACAGCACTCGGCCTGCAGCAGCCAGCCGGTGCAACCGTGATGAGGTTCCGCGGTGGGGTCTGTCCTGTCACCTACCCTTGTTTCGGCGATTGCATACCTTGGCGTACATGCTCAAACGCTCAAGGGAAGGCAGATGGCTCAGATCGCGATTGTTCTGGCAGCTCGACATATCTTATCAATCCGGCGCAGCTGATCGCTCGCTTCCGGTGCTGGTGACGTCAATGGTGACTGGCTCGGACAGTTGAACTGAGGATGGAGAGCAACATGGGCAAATGACCTGGGTCATGAAGGACCTGGGGAACAAACACTCGGTCGAAGTCAAGTTGGTTGCTAGAGATCCACACCCACGCGCTTGTCGCACCCGCTTTTAGGACACACATGGGACGAATGCGACACGATTATGGACCAGGAAGAGGCAAAGTGAAGCCAGAGGAAATGCCAGCCAATGTGAAGACACCACCCATCATAGCCACCATGGTCGTCATCGGCGTGCTTGTCGTCCAGTACCTCGTGCAGATAGAGTGGTGGGGGAAAAGACAGCCTGAGGAGCTGCAGCCGAGAGAGGCAAGGCGACTGGACTCGGCCATGGCTGAGCCTGTCTGCGTGAATGGAGACGAAAACGGGGCGTCGGTCAAGCTGTAATTCATTGACGAGATACAGAAGTACGCGGCGGCGCGCGAAGAGGCGGTACGAGTGCTCGAGCGGGAGGTGTCTGGAATGGCAAGGAGGACATCAATTGCCTGAAGCTGGGGTGGGTGAGGTTGAACCAAGACCACATGATGCAGGAAGGGGTCGATTTGGCCAAGGTGGTAGAGATGGGAGAGATGAAGACGGCGACAGAGGTTTATCTGAGTTCCTCGGCCATGTCCCGATTCGGTTTGGCGCTAGGGCTTCATTCCTTAGCGACTCCATCACCGCGCGCGCGTCTTCAACCTACTCAATACAACTGTTCTCGCTCCTTCAGACTCGCCACTGTGCTTGGCGTCCATCATCTCTTCCTCATCAGCTGTCCGCGTAATGGCCACCCGCTCGGTAACCCCCACGCCTACTCTCCTGCGACCTTGTCCTCATCGCGCCCCGCTTGATAGCACCTCGCGACTACGTGCTACACCACCTCCTGACTCCCCGTTACCGGCGCACAGCAAACCCTCGTCGACGTTGTTCACATCTTCTAGCCTGCCATCTTCTCTACTGCCCTGACCTACCGACCTCACCTGTTTCTGAACGCCGTCACATTGTACGCTTCTTCGCCTCTCCCAACAAGCTCACATCTCGACCAGCGAGGATGCAGAACCAACACCCTCCGGCGCCGTCAGCGTGGGTCGACGCCTTCTTCACCAATCCTTCCTGATCAAGTACGCGCGCGCCGACGCCGACGACGCCGATGACACACTTTGCGACGGGCGAGCTCGCAAAGACCGGCCACCTCCGCGGCATGAGTGATTATCCAGCGGACCACCCTTTCGCCGCCTTGGCGACGCGGATAGTGATATGAGGATTGGGAGGAGGGGGCAGACGACGGACTGGAGATGGAAGAGGGCACGGGCGGAGGCAAGGGAGAGGGAGAGGGAGACGAGGGCCAGTATGTTCCAACAACGCTTCACTCCCCACGGTCGCGTTCCGATCTGCTGACGCGCACCAGGAGCCAAAGCCAGACAGTCGGCCGAGCGCCTCAAAGACGAATACGGCGCCCACGCCGGCGAGATAAGTGGGAATGGACGCTGGTCGAGGACGAGACCATCGCCATGCTGTACAAGTGCCGGGGCGCACGCTGCAGGCGACCCGGCAGCGCTACTACGACGTGCGCAACGGCCGGTCAGCCACGGGCGATGCGTCCAAGGGCCACCACAAGTGGACGCAGCGGCAGAGTGCGTCGGCGCGCTGAGGGCGCCCAGTTCAAGGCCGACGACCTGCAAGGCGCGCGAGACACTCACGACGTGGCGACTCTCTACGACGACGACGCAACCCAAGATGATGCATTTATTCCATTCATTCTTACAGCGACCCAGGCGCCCATGCAGCGCGACCAGCTCGCCGTGCCTGCTGTCCCCCGACGGGCCTACGGACCTCTTCCGCCTCTACAACCGAGTTCTGTTGAACCATCGCACAAGGTCCGCCCGTCCGCGTGGCAGTAGGAATAAAGCCTAGAGTAACGCGGCCCAAAGCGTACGTATGTAAAGGCCCGCCTCGCCCTGCACGTTGTTTAAACTCGCTAACTGATTCACACGCTTAGGCCGCTCATCGAAGCAATCAACGCTGCCGGCTTCTTTTGCAGACCTTCGGGGGTCTCCCACCCAAAGCAAGACTCGACACAGAACGAGAAGAAGGCCACGGCAATCGGCGGAACGGGAGGCGGCGCGGGCGTTTCGAGATTGCCCATCTACTGTATCGCACAGACAGGCGTAGGATTTTTCTCTCGCATGCGGCTGGACCCTGACCACCACACTTTGACAAGGAGGTTGGAGTCCCTTTACAGCAACCCAGCTCCCCTTGGCGACCACCCCCTTCTCTCCCGCCACTCCCTCTGCCACCAACCCTCCTCAGGCAGTGTTGAATATGTCAGAGCTGGCTATGAACGACGTGGGTCGACAAGACCTGTCGCCTGTCTCGCTTTAATTATCCTTTCTCATGCTTTGTCTTACGCAAGGCGGCATGCAAATTTTCGCACGGTAAATGACCCACGGTGGAACTGTCGAGCTTTTCGTCGCAACCGCCGCCTTCAAGGCGCCCACAAGTCGTCCTGATTCACGCCGAGTACAACGGATCACTAACAAAGACATGGACCGCGATTGCAGAAGTTTGGGGGAAAACGCCGGGGAGGTCCGCCTGGAGATTGCGGTTGTCCGCGGGTCGTGAGGATGTAGAAGAAGCTGGATATGGCCGTGGCGGAAACGACGCACACCTTCT
Organism: Vinca major; assembly: GCA_028566175.1. NCBI lineage: Eukaryota > Viridiplantae > Streptophyta > Magnoliopsida > Gentianales > Apocynaceae > Vinca > Vinca major. The sequence goes on from JAOWBF010009286.1 coordinate 8,932, forward strand.
ATTTCCAACCTTGTACCCTTTGTATTGTGGCCTCTTCCGCCCCCTTCTATCACAATGTCTTCCTCAAACAACGCCCGTTATATCGTTGCCTCTTCCATCACCTTCCATCACCATGTCTGCCTCAAACAAATATAATCCAGTTCTTGCTCTCCATCATCTCTATTCTCACTTACCATCGCCTCCTCTCCCTTTGCCACGGCACACGGCAGCATGTTCTCCCGCCATTACCATCCTGGGCGTTGCTGTGCCAAGATAACCGACGACTCAGGGGTTGCTCATTGCAGCAACAATCGCCGTTGTCACCGGCTCACCTGCACTTCGCACATGGAGTATGCACACTCTGTCAAATGCCAGTTGTATGAGCAAGATACTGCCACGTACTACCGGGTGATGCAGCTCAAACAAGATGTAAGTACGCAATTTCTCCCGCGGTCTGTATCACTAATTGACATTGCGCGCGATGCAAGTGGACGGCGCCATTGTGCGAGTTGACGCGCATGAGACGTCCTTCCACACCTTGGCCCCAAAGGCCGTCAACGTCGTCGAAGGTCAGCTTCGAGTCTCTCAATCGCGCCGCCGCGCTCCTGAGGCAACGCTATGGCAACGAAACGGAGTCGGTGCAGCAGCGCCCGACACAGCCCTTGTCCATACTGGCGAGAGGAGAAGATCGGCTCTCTCACCAACATCTTGAAGAAACAGATGATGGAGAAGACAAGAATATGACGATCAGGGGATGACGTGGCCATGTTTTTCTTTATCATGGCGGCCTAGTCAATCGTCAGTCCGCTCATCCAAGTTGATGCAGTCCCCTTGCCGGCACGGCCTTGGTTTAGCGCGTTCAACAGTGCGTGTTGTGTGGTGGTGGTGGTGGTGGTGGTGGTCACTTGGCATGGGGGGAGGGGGCGTGGTTGGATGAGAGGCGACAGCGCTGTAGGAATTTATTACAATGTGAGACAACATGACATCAACTTGACATTCAAGACTAACTGCAGCAGAACATATGGAAAGGAAATTGCATTGGACCAACGACCGACCCATCAAACACGACCGCGCCCGCTCAGCTTGTCCATTTCTTTAGTCCAGATGGCAAAGTGCATTTCCTCCAACGCGCGCAGCATGTCCTCCGTCTTGCTCATGTATTCATTAACCATGCCCGTGTACTCGCTCTTGTGCTCCGCGTAAATTCTCTCGCATTCAGCATGGTTGTGTCGATTGTGAATGAAGGGCTCCCTCAGCTCTTTAAAGTGGGTTGCGACCTGGGTTTTCACTTTCTTCAGCTCTCCTTTGGCCGTGTTGAATTGCGTCTTGGGGTCAATTGCGACGGCGGCAGGCGCCTTGCCTTTGGTCATCTGTTGACGGCGGCATGAGCGTTGTTGGATGGCTATGGTTGCAAGTGCTGGACGGACGTACCTTGTCTAGATATTCCAACGAAATGTGCCTGCCGTCCCAGTCAGGGCGACCCCAAACTTTCTTCGCCCGGGTGTCCCATCCGGTTTTGTCCGAGTAGACTCTCGACTTTCGCACTTCTTTCAAGAGCGAGTCTTGCATGTGGTCCATGAGACTTCTCTGGATGATACTGAGCGCTTGCTTCTTTTTCTTCAACGGCGAGTGGGCGCTGCTGATGCGAAACAATTCAAACAGCGATTCGCAGTTGTCGAGTGACATGGGGGGCTTGTATCCGTTCTCCGCCATCCAGTGCAGGATTGTGGCGCGGAAGTGGTTGCGCGAGCCCCATCTGATGGGTTCTTTGGGTCCGTTTGAGTGGACGGGGGTTCCAAAAAACACCTGTCAAGCTGGTCAGAACTGAAACTGAACGCCGTTTGGTGTCGCAGGGGATGACGTGCCTTTTCAGTAACTTCATTGCTGTAAGCCCGTCTGCGTCGAAGGTTGTTATTGTCATGGCTGTCCTTAGAAGCATCGCTATTGCCTTCCAAGCACTCCACCGACGAGGTCTCGTTATGGCTGGCGCTCATGCTGTCTGTATGGGTGTGGATTGAAAACGTAGAACACGTCTTTCCTGACCTTGGTGCCGACTCCACAATAATAATGGTGGGCGGCTTGGGTCGCACACTTTAGAGTGTGCGTCTGATGCTGTCTAGTGATTGCACGAAAGAGATACATCAAGATCAGGTGTTACAGTAGCCTAGAGCGGGTGTCTCTCATGGATTGGACCTCGTCATCTGCTTCCTCTCCGACCCGACATTTATATCGGCTAAGTACGTACCCGCCTCAACGACCCCTCACTAGTAAACTAAAGTATTATGTAGGGGCACAGGGGGGTTTTACCAACTATGTAAGCACCCCTGACATGCATAATCTGCGTTTGCAAAGACACATTTTCCCCAGTGGCTGCTGTGTGTCTTCAGCAAGCTCGCTCCACAATCCACACATGTCCCTTGTCGAATTTGCGCGTCCGCTGACTACAGCATATGTAGTGTGACGGTATCGCCATGACCAGGGACGGTGGTACAACGATCTGAAAGACGTTTTGAAGCCGTGCGACAGGTGTCACCACCCTGATAAGGAGTGCAGCTTGCTGTAAGTACAGACGCGGAGAGCCTTCTACTCCTCCTCCTCCTCCTCCACCTCCGCGATTTTCGGAGCACACGAACGGCTGCCCGCGCTTGAACACTTCCCTGTTGAATACGAACGTGTCTACCTAACACGACGCCGTCAGGGCCGAGGAAGGAAATACCTCGCCGTCCAACGGTAAAAGCCCCAGCGGAGGTGATGAGGAGTCATGACTTGAAGAATGCTTCGTCGTTGTCGACGAAGATTGCCAGCAGCCTCTCGGCGTCGAGCCAACCGGACCTCAGCAGTGCCATGCGCCGCCGGCGCCACCGCCCGCACCAGACCATCACCAGCGCCAAAATGTGCATGTGCGCAGGCGCCCGGCACACCACCAGGCCAGCAACCGGTGGTGGCACCCAGAATTGTCGCCGGGGACGCAGACGCAGACGCAGGGCTGGGAGCCTCGCGGCTGCTAACTGACGCCGGATGCATCGACTGGGCGCGGTGCTACCGCTCTTCACTGACTGAGTGGGGAGGAGTACGGGAAAGGGCAGCGCAAGGCAGAGAGAAGTTTGGACGATGTTTCAACTGTTAGCTAAACAAGAATTCTGGCGTGAACAGACCAGCCACCTTTTCTTTCTTTCTCTCCTTCTCTTCTTCTCTCTCTCTCTCTCGGTGCATACGTGCATGTACTGTACATCGGCCATAGCGTAAGCTCCGCACCAATCCAAAGTGCTCGCTTGCAGAGATCGGGGTACAAATGACGCGTTGGTGGCTGGCAGATCGGGGCGGTACGTGCATCTCCAGGTACCACTGTACAGATGTGCGAATATACAAACACAGACCGCAGCTGTGACATGTACCGTGTGAGACCTGCATGGCACCTCCAGCTGTGTGGTACATGGCGTGGAAACCGTGGGTGGGTGAGTGGGCTTCTGTCAATTATGCGTTTCCACACCTAGGTACGTGCGTACAGTACATACTCAGTGTTCAACTGACTGACAGACGGGACACAGAGAGGAACTTCTTGCCCGCCATTCCATTCCTATCCTCGTCTCTGCGTCTTACACAACTTGGGCATCCTTCGTCTTCGCCTCATCATCATCTGTCTTGGACATGGATACGGACCAGTCGTCGAGCGGAGACGAGAACGAGGACCTCATACCACAACTCGAAAATTTGCACAGCAAATTGCACAGCAAACGGCAACCCACCAAGAAGCTGTGGTCAATCGCCATGTTCCTATTAGGTGGTGGTCTCGTGTGGGTCATGTACCTCTTTTACGGCGGCTCCACGGCCGCGGACTACCACCAGAACGGGGGCGGCAGCGGCGGTTTCTTCCATATGAGCCAGCGCCCACATGGGGAGCCGCTGGGAATCACGTCGGACGTGGTGAAGATGTTCATCGAGCTGGAGGAGCAGGCGGATCAGGTGGGCATGATGCTCAACGGCAGCAGCAAGAAGGGTCAAGAGGCGCTGGACACGGTCAAGAAGGCGGCGAAGGGCGACTACGCCATCCTCGGTCACATGGACGCCATGTTGGGCGGCACGCGCAGAGATATGCTGGCGGCGGCGAACCAGGGCCAGTTCGCGGCGAACACGTTCGACTTGTTTTTCGCATTCATGGACGGCGCCAACTTGCGCGGCACGGAAGGGGTGGAGAAGCTTGATAAGATGGTGGTAGAAGTGAGCAAGCAAGTGACCTTTACGCTGGAAGCCTTTGCGAGCGATGCCATGGGTCCTAGTCTGATGGTGCGTATTTATTTCTCTCTTTCTTTGTTTGTTTCTTCTTTTCCCTCTGCTGATAACCAACAAACAGCACCGCCGTGACCTCCTTGCTTGGGCGGACGATTTGCTCGCTGGGCGTGAAGGGGAACTCAAGGAGCGACTCACACAGCCCGCCGGCTATTTCGACGGCGTTTGGGACACGGGCAGAGCGATCATGAGATTGCAAACAGTCGCAGACATGGAGGTGGAGCTTCAAGCATGCAAGCACCTGCGCGAGACACTCAAGGAGCTAATGCAGCCGCTGGAGAGCAGCACGAAGGCGGTGGACAGATACGTCGGGCAACTGGAGAAGATGGTCAAGAGCGGGATCATTGGCAACGCCAACGGTTGGACGGACATAGAGACGCTACGCGAGATGGCCAAGGCTAAGGACAAAGAGTTGGAAGAGCAGGTGGGCGCCAACTACGAAGTGTCGTGGGAGGAGCTGGCGAAGAGGGTTAAGAGCGGGATCATTCGCAACGCCAACGGTCGGACGGAGAAAGAGACGCTACGCAAGATGGCCAAGGCCAAAGACAAAGAGTTGGAAGAGCACGTGGGCGCCAACTACGAAATATTGTGGGAGGAGCTGGTGAAGGTGCGGTTGATTTGGCCTTGAGGATTGGATGGAGGGATAGAGGGATGCTTGATCCCCATGTTTCAAAGGGTCCTGCGGGGGTTTCTGTCGGACAGGCAACCTACTCAACCAGCGCGCCTACATGTAGTCAGTCTGCGGTATATCTGGTGTTTTCCATAAAACGGATAGTCAGTAGAGTAGTTGAATCGACAGTTTACACGGTCATGTCCATCGTTTTCGGAGTGGAACACTGCCAGTCAACATTCAACGTTCCTCTCGCCGTCCAAACAAAATATATACATATATGCATGTTTCAAACGAGGAGCTCAGGTCGATGGCGGCGATGGGGACTCAACACCAAGCGACTACTCAATTGGGCAAGGCGCAGGCTAACCAATGTCAGAATCACGAAAACCCACGTCAGACTGAAGAAAACCAATGTCAGGGACCACGCACGGCATAAGGGCGCTACAAATCTACCCCATCATGCCCTCATCCATCTCCTTGTCCCTCCGCTTATCCTCCTCCCACTGCGTCTCCATGTTCCTATTCAAGCACTTGCGTTTGGCGTCCTGCCAGCCCTCCTGCACCATGCGGTACAGCTCCTCGCACTGCCATTTCGCCAGCACGGCCCGGTAAGGGCTCGAGTCCGGGTGCCACGTCTTGGATAGGCGGCGGTGCGCTGATTTCACCGCGCGCCGGCAGGCGTCCATCTGCGCGTCGGTGGCGTCGACATCGGGCCGCTTCGATACGCCAAATGCGAGGAGACTGTCGCTCCGCAGGATTTCGAAGTCGGCGGCCTGGAAGAGGGCGGTTGGGTCGGTGGTGGTGGTGGTGGTGGTGGCTGTTGGCGACGGCGGCGAGTGGCGGTGGTGGCGGTGGTGGTGGTGGAGTTGGACGCAGTATCCGAGGCCAAGGCCGAGAAGGAGCCAGCAGGTGGTGATGAGGATGGTGCGTAGAGGTCGGCATGTGCGTGACGGCGGTGCTGCTATGCGTAGGTTGGTAGGTATGAGGGGGAGGCTTCTTTTGTATGTGTGGTTGGGCGGTACGTACCTTGGCTGATGAGTGCGAGGGGAAAAGCACGAGGACGAGGACGAGGACGAGGACGAGACATGAGGGAGGGAGGGGGAGGGAGATGCTTTCGTCCACGAAACGAACAATGAATGAAGAGGGAGAGAAAGAGAGAGAGAAAGAGAGCGGTGAAAGGCCCGCCCGGATGGGATGGCTGCAGGTCAAACACAACAAAGCGCTGGCCGACAAGCGTTACTGCAGGTGGTGTCCTGCTTGTTTGCTTGAGTCTTCATGTTCCTTATAATCGCCATCTTGCGCACCTTGGGCGAAGTGAAGGAGGTCAGGACCTTGAAGCTGCGAAATCGAAATCAAAAGGTGATTTTGTTGTTGTTGTTGTCGTCCCTCACCTCAGGCTACACTAGACTAACTATGGACTAGCGCCTCGGCTGTCTCACGACTCCCCCGTCTTTCATCACCAGCACCACCACCACCACCATGACCGACAGGATCGCTCGCCGGCTCCAGGAACTGCAGCGGGAAAACGAGCAGCTGCGGCAGGAGCTCAATGAGAAGGAGGTATGTTGGACAACAGAGAGACAGAAGATGGATGCATGTTGATGTCTTGTACAGACCACAATGCGGCACTTGTCTACAACCATCTCTGAGCAGATGGCGGAGCTGGAGGCCTGCAAAAAGAGGCATCAGGAACTGCAAAACTGGATTCGTGCAAAGCAAGAAGAAGTACGGGCGATGGAAGCCAATTGTATTGTTCTCTAGCTAAGCGCGCGCGTAAAGACGCGCTAAACCAGTACTGCTGTCGATCCGAGCCATTCACCACTAACGTCACCAGCACCGCAAGTGAGCGGCGCATAAGCCTCCGTAACCTCCATCAAGGACCTCAGGAGCAAGAGGAGCAAAGAAAAAAAGCATTGAAATGATGTTGTCTCATACAACCACGACCAAAACTACTAACCCCACATCCCAACGAGTTTCCCTGGACGCTTCCAATCCAGATCCAGATTCTCCGAGCTAGGAACGGTTGATTCGTCGCTACTCAAGCACTAGCCTCTGCACATCAGCCGGCAGGCCCTGAAACAGGCGCTGAGCCTTCTTGTCGGCTCGATCGACCATGGCCGTGGCGACGGCGTAGTCGGCGTCGGCTTTGACGAGCGCGAGGCGGGACTCTTCGAGCGCGCGGACGTTCTTGTCGTACGTGGCGCGCGCCGTGTCAGCGACGAAGTGGTAGTTGTCGCAAGCGGTGCGGGCTTTCTCGAGGGCATTGAAGGCGGCGACGAAACTGGCGTGGTGTTCGGGCATTTTGGCCAGGTCTGTTGTTGCGCTGTTAGGTATAGGTAAGGGTGTAGGTAGTCCAGTGCACTCATACCTGGCGATTCTTGGTTGGTGTTGGTGTTGGGGAGGCGGCTGGAAGAGGAGGATGACGGCATCGGCATGGTGTGTGTTTCTCTGGTGGCGATGCGTGGATTGAATTGAATTGCTTGAATGGATGGATGGATAGATGGATGGATGGACGGAGGGCGGATGAGCTGGAGAGATGGGCGCGTCTTCAGCAAAACAAGATTTTGACACGGTCCCTACCCACCCACCCAGTGCAGCATACGTAGCACGGCAAAGCACAGCACAGGAAATGAGAAGACGGTCAGATGTGCGGGTAGAGGCTTCATGTTCCATTATTGATTGATGTTGTGTCCGGTCGGATGCGACCAAATTCAGGTAACCCCAGCTGTCATGTCACCACCCGCCGCGGGCAGACGAGACGAGACGAGACGAGACGAGACGAGACGACGGGCCAAACGAGATACGATGGACGATGGAAACGGTCCATACGAATACATGGTCAAGTCAACAGACCCCTCGTTGACGTTCTTTATCCGTTTCCATCCATCCCTTCGATTGTGTTTCTTTGACCATGGAACAACCTCAGCCTCAACCTCGTCCTCGTCCATCGACGGCTGCTTCTGAGAACGAGAATGAAATGGCCCCCGTCACTCGCTCCCAAACGGCCGCCACGCGGGCGCTGAGCACGAGCATCATCCCTAGCCTAAGCCAGTCCCCAATTGAGTGTATGTACATGTGTCGTTCAGTCTTGTCTTGTCTGATTCATGTTGTTAATGTCCTCAGACTCATATCGCAGCTCCGCCCAGGACTCTGGCGACGACGACTCGTACACGACAGCGCCGTCTCACCATTCATCGCCATTACCATCGCCATCGCCGTCGCCATTGCAATCTCCATCGCCCGTCGCCCGTCGCCGTCAAAGCCGCTCGTCGCTCCGCACACCCGCCCGCCCAATACATCTCCCGCGGCCACTCTACATCTTCTGCCTCATCCTCGGCTTCGCCACGGGCTTCAATCTGCTCCCCCTTGCCGCTGACCAGGCGCCACCACCACCACCGACACCACCGACACTACCGACACTACCGACACCATCCGCCGACTTCCAAGTCCTGCACCCCAACAACTTGCGCGCCTTTGGCGTCCTTCCAACGCACGCCACCACTTCTGACGCATGTCTCGCGCAGGTTCAGGCTACCTACAACAACATGCACCGCATCTGGGACCCTGACTCGTGCCAATATGCTGCCTTTGAGCGCTGGCAGTGTCGGCAAATGCTTCGTAGGGTGAAGTCGAAAATGTCACTTGCAATGGCTGCGTGTTTGAACTCTGAGAAGCGGGCGGAAATAGTTAACAAACAATAACTTGCCACTTAAGGGAATAAAGAGAGGGAGTCAGTGTTGTGTATAAAATAGATGAATAAATTCTCCTCATTATTTCCCTTTATCTCCTCCTTTAGGCCTAGTGCCTACCTGTGGCAGGCGGGGAGCTCTTATCTGCGGTTGAATATCGGAAGAGCCATGTGGCAGCTAATTACTCTTGACCATGGAACCTTACCTTACCTTCTTTAACCTCCTACTTCCTACAACATAGGGATACCCTCCCGGCATTTAATTCCTTCCCTGATTCCTTCTCCTAGATGAATCTTCAGCCTCTAGAGCCTGGCGACAGCGGCGACATCGAGCTACGCGCCCTTGCCGCCGCTGCCAAAGAAACTATGGCGGCTGAGGCGAAGGCCGATATACTTAGAGCAGCGCTTAACGAGCAGAGCCTCCGCCTCCAAGAAGCAGAGATGCGTCTTAAAGACGCTGCGATCCAGAACAAGCACCGCTATCAGAAACTCGAAGCAGCAAATCTACATTTACTGGCCGAGCTGTATGATAGTGAGCAGAAAATTCAGACCCTATCCGACCAGGTTGAAGCCCTGCAATCACAGCTGGCCCGTATGGATGACGATGACTCGGTATATCGGGTCAAGATCGGTCTGGTCGGCAATGGACGGAGACCGATGCCTGAGGAGATTCGACTCCAGCTGAATGCCAACAGCCGTGTCAATGACCTCGAGACAGAAGAGGGCAAGTTCAGAAATGAAAAATTCATGGCAATGACTGACCGACTAACGACTTCTTGTTAGTCCAGCTCCATTGTCCACTTGGCATACCCATATGGATCACGAAACCCATCGCGGCGGAGAACAATTTCACGTCATACTGGGCTGGCGTTCTTGCTCAGATTGCCTCGACGCTGCAGCGTTACGCAGACAAGGTCAAGCTGGCTCAGTCGGAGCGACTCTAGCGCACCAAGTACAAAGTATACCCATCCGATTAAAAGAACTTTTACTAATACATGTTTAGTTGAACATACCACTACCACCACTCACTCCGTGCTGAGCTTGTAACCCCAGATGGCTATTAGGCACTGCTTGTACCTCTCCGTACCGTCGTCCATAGTCACCTCTCCCTCGATTGGTTCCTGCTCGTACACCGTGAAGACTCGGCATGTTGGTTGCTATTTGTCAGCACCGTTTTCGTCGTTGTGGTACCTGAGCAGGTCGAATGGAGGTTGCTCTTCGGTGTCGTTGTTGCTGTCACTGTCCATCGACAAGGGGGCGGTAAGAGTCGGCGACAACTCGGGCAAGCCACCAGTTGCGGGGGTGTTCTGAGCTTCGGTGTCGTTGTTGCTGTCACTGTCCAACGACAAGGGTTCGGTAAGAGTCGGCGACGACCCGTTCGTGGCCTGCTGCTGCGGCGGTTGGAGGCCACCAGCCACGGGAGTGTTCTGAGCTTCGGTGTCGTTGTTGTTGTCAGTCGTGTCCAACGTCAACGGGGGGTGAAGAGTCGGCGACGACCCATTCGTGGCCTGCTGCTGCGGCGGTGGGAGGCCACCAGCCGCGGGAGTGTTCTGAGCTTCGGTGTCGTTGTTGTTATCAGTCGTGTCCAACGTCAACGGGGTTCGAAGAGTCGGCGACGACGCGGGCGTGGGCTGCTGCTGCGGCGGTGGGGGGCCACCAGCCGCGGGAGTGTTCTGAGCAGACGGGCCCGAACCAGACTGCTGGCCAGGAGTAGTGTATCCACCAGCAAGAGGCAACTTGACACGAGGTGTCCGAGCAGACGGGCCTGGACCGCCCTGAGGGTACGGGCCTGAGCCAGACGGCTGGCCAAGAGGAGTAGTGTTTCCACCAGGGTGATCAAACGTGACATGACGTTGCTGAGTAGACGGGCCTGAGCCAGACTGCTGCGCACCGCACTGAAGAAACGGGCCCGAAGCAGACTGCTGCGCTCCGAATCCACCAGCGGCAGTAGTGCCCTGAGGAGACGAAAGCATCACTTTGAGGTTGCGCATTACCTCGAATCTGATCGTGGGCGAGGAACCAGCGCTGTAGGAGGAGGAAATGCTCCCCGCGCCCCCTTTTCCGTACATCTTCATGAATTCCTTCAGCTGCTGAGTCTGGGCGTCATCCCCAGCGTTGACACGCTCCTCCTCTTCCTCGTTCTTCAATTCACCACCGATCTTGTCAATGCTGTAGGCCTCGCCCTCGCGCAACGGCGCCATCCACTGCAATCCATCAGCAAAAAAGAAAAAAAGAAGGGGGGCCATTGACCTGGGTGGGGGACATGATGGTACGTACGTTCTGCTTGTGGCGAATGACCCTTTCCGCGACGGCGAATCCTTCCTTTTGCAGCTGCGTGCGGACAAGCTCCTCAATGTGCTTGTGCCAGTGACAAGTCAGCGACCCGGGGCGTCGATCCTTCATACACGGAACGCGCGGGCCAGAAGTCTTCTGCG
>JAOWBF010009390.1:0-11471 GCA_028566175.1 Vinca major
CAAGACTAGTATAAATATTCTGACACAAACTTCTTTATTCCTCTTCCATTTTTTTTAAACACATTTCAGTACATTCAATCCCCATCAACACTATGCCAATTCCTATATGCATTACTTTCACAAAGATAAAGGGATTGTAGTCAAAATCGAGCTGACTAGTTAAAAGTGCATTCCTCTTCCATTCAATCCAAATATTCAAATAAAATTCCACCAAAATGCACCCTCCTGATGCTAAAAATAGGAAACTGAGAAATTTAATGTGATCGGGTAGGCAAGAAAGGCACAAACTAGTCAAAAATTGCCAATATCATCCCCAAGTCAAAAGTACCAAGTTTGAAGCTTGGACACAATAATATAGGGAGAAAAGTTCTTAGTTGTGCTCAACCATACATTCCAAAAAGTAAACTTATCTACAAAATCTTAGTCAAGTGTTTATTAGACAACCAAAATTCATTTTATCACAAAAATGTCTCAAGTTTTCTCGATCACAACAAATTCACTTTCAATTTTATGTCAACTTACTTAACGGAGCATTCAAAGATAAGTAAGGCAAAAAGTATCACAAAAATTTATAGGAGAATGATTGAACGAGGGAAAGCACATATTTTTTTTGGTTTTTTTAATAAAGAAAACTAAAAAAAACATCTAAACATATAGAAACAAGAAGAGAGTCCACTCCCACTTAAGACAGCAACATGTCCTCATTGTTGCAAAGAGAATAATAAAAATAATAATAATAAAATAGAGTAAATAAAGGATAGCAATACTCCCCTTGGTCCGTAGCACAAATTGGAAAAGAAAGTAGGGAGTCTCCAATTGTTATCGAACGTCGGTGATGGTGCCGTCCATAGCCGTTGCTCAATTTGTGATTTGGGAATTTCGGCTGTCTGGGGAGCGGGGTGAACAGATAAAAGGGGAAAAAATTGAAGAAAAGGAAAATGAGCAAGTAGGGATTGGGTGTGGACTAGGAGTTTAGTGAAATCATAACACCTTTTGTTTTTCTTTTGTTTTTTTTTTTTTTGAAAAATCGAAAAAGGGGTAACTTTTATGCGCATGAACTTTGCAAAAGTCCTGTGCATGAATTTTTCTCGTCCAAAATTCCCTACAATTTTTTTTTTTAAAAATCGGAAAAAGGGTGTGAACTGCCTGTGCAGGATATTTGCAATACTCTTGTGTAGGATTTTTTCTGTCCAAAATTCCCTAATATTTTTTTTTTTGAAAAATTGAATTTTTTTTTTCTATTTGACTTGCAGAAAATTGATTTTTTTTAAAGTTTTTTTTAACGAAGATGGAAACACACTCGACATATGTACAAAGGGTAAAACAAAATTAGTTCTCGTTTATCGTCTTGAGCTTGACTACCTTTTTCTTGTGTTTTTCAAGGAGGTTGACGTGAAACAAAATTATCATATTGAAGTTGTGCTCCTTTTGTAAGATCGTGAGGAAAATGCATCTCTTGATCCTCTTTAGCTTTTAACAACTTCTTAGGAGATGACAAATTAACTTCTTGTCTAATTTTCACCTTTTTCTTCTTGCAAGAATTTTCGTCTTTGATTGAAACGGTTTTGGAGGGTTCCTTGATCAAGCTTTCCTGCACAAAAATCGAAATATTAGATTCCACAACTTGAATGCCGAATGCAGTAGCATTTTTCTCTGAGGATTTCTCAAAGTGCTTTGGAATTGTAAAGACAACATTTTCATCTCCAACTCCAAGAGTTAATTTTCCTCTATAAACATCTATGTTGGCCCTAGCCGTAGCTAGAAAAGGTCTTCCTAAAATCAAAGGTATACCAACATCTTCTTGCATATCCACAACAACAAAATCCACCGGGAAAGTAAATTTATCAATTTTAACAAGAACGTCTTCTTTTACTCCCATTGGACATTGTAAAGATTTATCAAGCAATTGGATATTCATAATTGTGGATTTCAAACCTTCCAATCCTAACTTTTTGAACAAATTATAGGGCATCACATTCACACTAGCACCTAAATCCGCTAATGCATTGTTAATAGATAAACTACCAATTTGACAAGGAATAGTAAAACTCCCTGGATCATTGAGTTTCTGAGGTAGCTTGTCTTTGTTCTCCAAGATTGGTGAACGCTCTGCATCCAATATCACTTTTTGCTCTTTCTCGTTTGATTGAGTGTCCGTCAAAGACTTAGTAAGATTGGAAATCTACACAGAAGTTGAAAGAGAAGGCATATTATGAAACAATTGGGTAGGTGGTGCTGAATACTTACTTGATTGACCATCTTTCTTTGAAGACATGGAATCCTTGGCTTGTATTCTAAAATCTCTTTCTTCTTTTACACAGTTCATTGGCTCCACTACCTTCAAATTAGTACCGCTCGTTGAAATAACAACATTAACATGCTCTCGCGGCAGAGAACCAATTTTTCTCTCAAATAAAATCTTAGCAATTTGCCCAATCTGATTTTCCAAATTGTGAATTGAAGCACCTTGATTTCTTATGGACATATCTGCCCTTTGGAATCTTTCCTCCGAAGTAGAAATAAACTTAGTTATCAATTCCTCCAAATGAGGCTTAACTGGCTCTGCAGGAACTTGTGGAGGTAAAGGTCTAGATTGTTGATATCTAGGTGGAGAAAGAGAATTGGGTTGTGGTTGTTGAGTTCTCCAAGAGAAGTTTGGATGAGCCTTCCAACCAGGATTATATGTATTGCTATAAGGATCTCTATGTTGTCTCTCTAACATAATTGATAGTTTCAACAGATTGACATTCATGATTGGGATGGTCACCACCACAGAAATCACAACTCATCACTTGAGATTGTTGAGACACATAGTTCATACTCTCCATTTTCTTAGTAAGAGCATCTGCCTTAGCTTCAAGTGCAGTCACTGCATCTACATTAATTAGTCCAGAAGTTCTCAGCTTTTGTCTTGCAGTTCCCCACTTACAGTGTGTAGCAATACTTTCAATTAAATCACGTAACTCCTCTGGGGTTTTAAGATCTGTGGTACCTCCTACAGATGCTTTAATGAGTTGCTTCGAAGCATGACTAAGCCCATTGTAACATCTATTTCAGCGCAAGGATAAAGTTTCATGCTTTACAGTACCCATCATCTAGATGCAGAAAATTAATTTGCCAGCTTATCTAAGAAAAACTAAGAAACCCATTATTATTTTCCATCAAAATTGCTTAACTAATGCCAACAAAATCAGTCATTTCTGGGCTTGCGAGAGTTGCAAAACTCTCATTTCAAACATTCGGGATGGACAATCTTCTTACACTGTAAGAAAGCAGAGTTATTAGCTTTTGATGAATCTTGATTTTGGTTTGATAAATTTTAATGGAGTCATAGGATTTAGTTAGTGATTCTTGATTTTACAATTTCACAAGTGATTATTGATTGTTCTTAATTTTTATTTTTTGTTTCAATTTCATTTGAGGGAAGATTTGAAATCCATGTCCACATATACCATTGTAAGAAAAGAACAAAATTCCACCAATTTGTTTGTGCTGGAAAAATAAAGATGTCTGTGAAGGCTGGTTTACAAATCTTCATTCGGAACAAAATGGTTAATCATCTAGAATTGATTTTTCTGAATATTTTTTATTTTGTCTCAACTTGGTGGGAGGAATTTTCTCGTCTTCAAAAGAGTGTAAGACCCTCCAACCAACTGAAGAAATCATTTCTAAGATTCTTACCCCTTTTTTTTTGTTATAATGATTTTGAGGAAACTTGAATTTAGCAAAAGTGATGGCAAATCAATTTACTTTTAATCTGCAGTATAAAGGAGAATGTGGATCCTGAAAAAGATGAAGAAATGTTTCTAAACTTCGATCCTGGAAAGATTGCAGACCTCATTTGTATGAAATGCAGACATGTTATCGGATACAAATTTGTAAGACAACAAAAAGTCTCATCCAAAACATACCCTTATATTCAGACATCAACTTTATAATCTTACAGACTCGTAATGTTTCTCAGATAGCAGGCCCAACTACAGTCCTTAAGGAAGGAGATTTTCTACTGATCCCGTAAGATCTACATTAATGCTATATAGTTTCAATATCTAACATGTTTTAACAATTTCTTGTGAATTTTATTCAACAGGAAGAGACTCGTGCAAGTTGCAGCAGCAGAAAAATAAGTGGATATCTTGTCGAACAAAATTTCACTTGGTGCACCACAAGACCATGAAGCAAGACAAGGCAATGACGATTATCAAAAGAGGCGAGAATCTTCTTCTGATGAGAATAGTTGTCCATATACCAAGTATGACAAAGAGGAACCCGAACTTAAGGGACCAATACAGAGTTCCTCTCAGTATAAAGACTACGAAAAGGAATATCGGGAGAAGTACGGGGATCTTGTTGCAATTCATAAAATCATGGAGTCCCTCAAGGAAGAGTTCGAAGAATATGGAAAGGAAAATCACACTTCCAAAGGAAAAGACATTGTAAGGTGTGAAGAAATTGAGAAGCAAAGCCAAATTGGGGAGAAACATAAACGGCTGATGAGAATATACTGTCTTCTTTGGCCAGAAGTAGAAAATTTGAAGAAGATGCTTATGGAATTTAATACTTCTCATGCCAAAGTTGAGACGGGCGCAGAAATCCATCCCATTGAACAACTTTGTATGAGTGAGTTCACAGGGGTGATGAGGAATGTAAATGGTCCAGTTACAGCTGCAAAAACCATTTACGAAGACGAAGAATGATACTTGATAATTGTCACCTTTCCTTTGGTTGATCCTGAAAGAGTAAACGTAGAGTGGTGTAACAACTTAAATCATGGCATTGTGAAGATATCATCCGTGAGCACATCCTCTATGTCTTTCATCCAGAGGAACGGTAGGACCTTTAAGGTGACATATCCTGCTCCAGAACACTGTCCTCCTGGAGAATTTGAAAGGAAAATCCAGCTTCCAACCCGAATTCTTGATGGTGCCCAGCATGAAGTATACTCTGGCAAGGGCGGAACAATGCTCGAAATTAAAGTGCCAAAATATCGTATGGGACCGGAAGAGAAAAAGTAATGAAAGCAAACCAGAAGCAGGGCTATTAATGAACTTTCTAATACTAAATAGACAAATAGAAGAAATCATATCCTTGCTGTGAAATGTGATATATACATCCATTCATATTCTACTCTGGGAATACAAAAAGATACAGAGCTATTGCTTTCATGATGGCAAATGTAATGATCCGAATTAGGTGTAAGCACAGAGATAGTAAGTAGTACTACATTGCTAAGATTCAAATTTCTGTTCAGATTCTTGATTTTTACATACCATAGAGTAACTATATGATCAATCTCCTTTACTTTTATGCACTTGTTGTTTCTCTTACATGTTCATCTGGATGTTACATGTCAGACACATCAAAAGTTTACATCACCCCGCTTTTCTTTAGATAACAAGGAGAAGTGTGGTATAGAAGTAAAATTATTCTTTTAAATACTTTAAACAAATATCACTAGATTTAATTAAGTATCTAATTTATGTGGGTTCTTCCCTGGCTGCTCAATTTAATTGTCGAATCAAACGATCAGACTCTTGTGATTAATTCAGATGGTTTAGTTCAGCACTTCATAAGCACCAAAACCAAATGGTTTACCAGAAAGAAATGAAGACTGAAGTTACGATAGTAATGCCAAAAATGTTGTATTCTCTCACATATTGCAAGTATATGTGAACATATATACTAACATTCTGGAGATGCCAAAAGAAAGGAAAAGCTAAAATGACTACTCTTACTACTGCACTAGAAATGGTGAGGCTTTTTAACTAAGGCATCTGAATTCGTTTCGGGTAAAAACAATGCAGTAGAATTTCACAAATAAGACTTATACTTGCTATCTTTATTCAGTTATTTCCACCAGCCTTCCACAAACCCATTTCTTGGTCACAGTAACTGACTTAGACCGCGTCTCCTCCTTGATGATCACGGGTTTTGATCCATTCACCACGAGAGAGTGGTTTGCGCAATCTATGTGACCGTTCAGTTCATTATCCGGGAAACTAGAGAGCTTTATTGTATCATCCAGCAGCATCGGTGGCACATCATAACCACTGGATCTCATTTCGTGTTGGTTCTCTTTGCCATTGATCAGAATGGATGCAGACGCGTTGTCTTTCTTATTCAATAGTTCTTGCAAATGAGATTTCTCCAGTTCGAAATTTGTTGATTCTGATGAGTGAGCTTCATCTATATCTTTTGACTCTTCAACTTCAGCAACCATTTTGCCATTTACATCAAGAGGAATAGTTCCATCGTTTTGAGACTCTTCCTCTCCTTTCTCTATGAACAGAATAGATTGGACAGCTTCAGCAATAAGCTTTCTGGTCTCGATTAGGGACGCATGAGCAATAGGGCTCTTCTTCGCTGCTACTTCAAGGGCTTTTGCAGCCTTTTCAGCTTCAGCTATCAATTGCCTGCAAGCATTATTGTCCAGAATTACTGAATACCTATTGAAAGCACACGGATGGGAAGAGCATCAAATGAATAAACTAACTTGGCTCTAGTAACAGCCTCGCTTTTCCTGCTTTCAGCTCCTGTTCTCTCTGCTCTGATGTTTTTTAACATTTCTAGCTTGGAGCTCACCAGAGGGTCCTTGTACATGGGCGCACGGCTCCTCTTTAACTTTGCCCGTTCAATTTGGCTCTTTTTCTCAGACTTATCATCAGAATCAAATTTCTTTTTGGAAGGACTACTTTTGCTTGTTTGTCCATCACTGCTTGGCTTTCTCCTTGGAATTCTTTCAGCGCCTTCTGGTATGCCATGATATTTTGCCAGACCAGAGTAGACGCGGTTTCGATATGACTGGAGACAAGATCAAAGTCATTATCAAACAGTAAATATAATCTTGCAACAATCAAATATTCATAGAAGACTTCATTTGTATGGGGCAGAGACACACAAAAATATTATAACCACAGAAAATATACTCTCTCTGACCCAAACTGAATGTCAATTGTGAAGGAGCAAGAGATAAGCTCTTACAGGATCAGTCCATTTGGCAGCAATGGCCTCTGAAATTTTCCTCCGCTGTTCAAGGGATTTTGGTGCTCTCTTGCTACCCTTTAGCCTCGGTGTCCTTCTTCTTTCCTCAACACTCTGTACCCACTCTTGCTTAAGCTGTTCATTCAAAATCTTGTATGAATCCCACTGCAACTTTTCATCATCAACAAGACCCGTTCTTGCAGCTTCTGCAATTAGATTTTGCCATTCATAGCAGCAGGTCTCTTGAAGCACCAGTTTCTCACGACGTTTTTCCCACCCAATCCGTACACCAGCTCCTATCTTGATCCTTGTTTCTTTGCTGTACAGTGAGAAAGATTACTATCAAAGTTCCAAAAATGGACATGAAACCAAAAGTCCCCGATACAGATGCAAGACATTCAGAGCAGTTTTTGAAATATGAATTAGAGTTTCTAAGTGTGGTAAAGTTATTAGCTCCCATCCATAGATCAAGTACCCATACCAATTTTCCAGCACCAAGAACCATAATTTATTCTTATTTATTTGACCATTTCCACATACTGTTTTTAGTCATTCTTAATGGGCAGATAACTAGCTATGTCTGCACAGAGTAAAAAGAGAGAGTGTTATGCTTTTTTCAATCCAAAGGACTCAACCTTTATTCATCCTTGATAAAGAGATGCAGCACTTCAGAATAAATTTGGAAATATGTTTGAGCAAAGAAACTTCAATGAATCATTTTTGACAGATTAAAAGTAGCCGATTAAGAAGTTTGAAACAACATTAAAGACTTCAGAAACCAACCTCTGAGCATGTCCAAAGTTAACTAGCTTCATCTTGACCTGCATGGGAAGAACTTTCAATTTAGTGAAAAATAAGAAAGGAAAGAATTATCACTTTTTGCTTGCTGAAAATCAGGAGGATAACTCTAAAGCATTGCAGAATTAATGTAATACTTCAAAGAACATGTTAGCAAACATCTTTATATAGGTATAAAGTTGGAAACTACTGGTCAAATTTCAGATTGACTACATTATATTCTCTAATACTTCCTTAGAGCAGTTAATCTGAATTGACAAAATTGACAGGATTTCTCATTCCTAACATGACTATTTTCCATGATGACAATCAAACTTTTTTGGTTCAAAACAATGTCCTCGGTCCTCCTAATACTTTCCAAGTCATTGCAAGTCTTCTAAACAAAATTATTCTTACATGACATCACCTTAGGATCCTGCATTGCGAGCCTTGTTCTTTCTCTTATTCGCTGTAACGTTTCTGCGCGTGTTTACAACAAATCTATAATGAGAATATAGGAACACATATAATCAGTTTGAAACACTGAACAACTCGTGCAATAGAATTACCTGGACTATGCTTCCTGCCTTTATTCCAAGGTGTATTCCCTTTATTTGCTTTAGAAATCCTCATCCTTCTCAACTTCTCTCGCTCGTTTAATTTATCTAAATCTTCGCTTAAAATAAGCTGCTCTCCGTCGCTATGTGTTCTAATAGCTTCAAGTGTAGCAACTGCCTTGATGACTAGCCTACCCCTCCGTAATTCACTTCTCCCCTTGCTAAAGTTGTTAGCTTTTTTCGGTATAGAGAAAGACTTCCATGGATATAGCAATCTCTTTTCATTTCTGTAGAATAAGTTATTCTGCAGTACGAATTGAGACCTATATCTTTGTACATTGTTCTGAAAACAAGGCTGTGCAGTAGCAATATCTGTATAGCAAACAAAAAATTTAAAAGCATGATAACTAATTACTACCTCCGTTTCATAATAATAGCCACATATGTAAAATTTCTATTTTCAAAATATTTGTAACAATTTAGAAATCAATGCATATTCATGCACTCCCCCGTTGGTATTGAAATATCGTCCAGACATGTTTTTTTCTAATCATTTGTCGCTTTAGAAAAAAAATCTAGATAACATTGAAAGTATTTTTTCCAAGTTTATCCCCTATTAGGAATAAATTCTTTAAAGCTAAATTAGAGTTCCCAATAAAGGGCAATATTGTCTATTTATCATTTAATGAAGACAACTAAAGTGCAGTGACACTTAAATGCAAACGGAGTAAGTATAAGTTTTCCAGTCTTACCCCAAACAAATTACTGAACTAACTACGGATACTAAATCTACTAACTTCGTTAAATAATGAAGCATAGCAATAAATAAATAAATAATTGAAAATCATGTTAATGAATGGCACCGTTTAGAAACAGCAGAAAATCGTAGAGATTTTGTAATAAAATAAGAAAAATGAATTCCAAATACAAGCAAGGGGGTAGATAAAGATAGAATCTTTATAAACGGTATCCACCGGAAAAACAATTGAATTTACCTAATAAAGGCATGGAGAGCTCATCCAGGCCAAAAGTCCAATAAAACACAAAATTCAGGTACAGAGAGAGAGAGAGATAAGAATTATGTGGCGAGCAGTCCAAATTCGATTCACGGAATGATGACTTCTTCTTGATTAAAAAAAACAATGACTTCGGAAGAATTAAGGAGGTCTGGAGAAGGAGCTGGAGAAAAAAAATGGAGGAGCAGAGTGAAGAGAAGAGGGAAGCAGGAGGGGTTTTGGGGGGGTTATAGAGCGATAGCCACACACAGCCGGTAGTCGCTGGATAATGGGTTTTGTATCACGATATTTTTCAAGACTCCAATTATAATAAACAAACGGAATCCTTACTAAAATTCTTAATTATATTACGTTCAACTTGTAGAGTTTATCGATTTAATTTTTCCGTTTAATTAATTTAATTTAGATTATATATAAAAATAAAAATATTAGAAATAGTGTCAAATGAGCCAAATGGAAGAGATTTGTATATTTGTGCACACTTTTAAATGTTGATATATTTTTAATACAAAATTTTCAATTTAAACCTCATTTTTCTTTTATAAATTTTTTTTTTTTAATATGAAAACATCAATTCGATCCAAATGCAAATGAAACCTTTACATAATTGAATTTTTCAATTTTACATATTACAATTGAGTTCAACGTGACACGAAACATCCACCATTAAATATTCATCCCCCAAAGTTGAATTATAACAAAAACATTATGTATATATTATCCAAATCACGTACGGACTCTGATTAAGTAGTAGATTACTACATAATGTTAAAAAGGCCACACTTTCATCCTTTTCCTCCATTTACCATTTACCAATACCAACAACTTAATTCATCTTCTACAAACAGTTATTATTAATAGTACTATATATACATACTATTCCACTAAACACTAATCAAATCTCCAATAATACAGTAAGTTGCAAGTGTTACTGATAATTATTATCTATTAATTTTCTAAATAGATTGTAGGTATTAAATTCTGTTGAATTTGTTTGTTGGTATTTAAATGGCGGAGATTTGCATATCCACCCTACCTAGCATCATCAATCAACGTTATAATTAGCAGCAAAACGGTAGCTGTGGCCGTACGCGCTTCCCTTATCAATTACTTGCATCCCAAGTCATTATGCAGGAATTTACTCCGTGATGCTGCCGCTGCGTTGAGATGGAGTGTGTGATATGTGACCTGTGCGACGTCGTTGAAGGAGAAGTATACAGGGTTCTATTTGTAAATATATTTTCCTCCTTAAGTTTTGAAAAGTATTTGACTGGGTATTTGTTAGCAAATTCAATTTGAACTTCGGTTTCTTTCTTTTCTTTCCAATACAACCTACTCATTCTCTCATTCAGTGGTACATCCATCCATCTACTTTTTCTTTATTTTTTTCAAAATAAAACCATTAACATCATCAACACATTATCATCGGCATTGTGAGTCTCTCACGTGAATTGTAGTGAGATCTACTTTACATGTAGGCTCCACTTTAACTTATATGAGAAAGCCGTATGACCAATTTCATAAGGCCGGATTCATGCTAAAGTGACCCATTATCAGTGAGACAAATATAGACTTGGTATATATACTAATACGGACTTATCATGCAAAATACTCTTAAAATTTAATTTTTGCTGAGAGGTAAGCTCATAAAACTATTAATTCAATCATTTTCTTGTTCTTCAGACCGGAACTGAGGTAGTTAATACTATTGTATTAGCTTGATTTCGGTATGAGTGGGACATCTCTATACTCTAATTAGCATAGCAGCCGTGTGTGTATTATTAGTAGTCGAGGACCGTTGAAAATACAAGTCAACAAGAAGATTACCGCAAATTCAGCCCCCTT
Organism: Vinca major; assembly: GCA_028566175.1. NCBI lineage: Eukaryota > Viridiplantae > Streptophyta > Magnoliopsida > Gentianales > Apocynaceae > Vinca > Vinca major. Next base: position 11,177 of record JAOWBF010009390.1, read on the forward strand.
TACCAAGTTAGCAGTCAGAAGAGGAGATTCATCATTCAATTCGTTTACCATGCTGAATATTAAAAACAATTGTATGTACAAAATATTTATTAGTAAATATTAACAATAAATATTACAATTTTGGGAAATCAGCCTGTTTAGTCCCCCAGGAATTTTCGGTTAGCCTGTAAAGTCCACAATGTTTAATTTCAGCCTAGTTAGTCCCCCAGGAATTTTTGTTCAGCCTGTAAAGTCCCCCAGGAATTTTTGTTCAGCTTGTAAAGTCCCTTACCTAGTCCCAGACTTTTTATATTTT
>JAOWBF010009497.1:0-11469 GCA_028566175.1 Vinca major
GACCCCTCTTGTCCCACGTCAGCCAGACACAAACATACACGTCATCAGGGACGTAAGTCCCACTTTCATTTCGACCCGAGAACGGAAGTGGAATGTTGGTCCAATTTTTTTGATGACATTTTTTGTACTTTCTGCAAAATCAATGTCAATCTAATGCAAAGCCCAAAAGAAACAGAGAGTTATTGTCGATATTACCCTCGGTCATTTTCTTATAACCTTCTTCAATTCTTTTTTTTTTAATCCAAAATATAACCTTCTTCAATTAAAGCCCTAGATTTCTTAACTAATCGCTTCCTTAAAATAAACTGAGGAGCAAAAGAGGATAGTAGAAGGTACGGCGAAGGCAAAGCAACTGTGATAGGAAAAGAGAGCAAAGATCATGCCGGACTACGACGAGAACGACGGCGGGGAGGGACTCGACAACTACGCCGGCGGTTCTTCCCCTCAGCCCCGAACTACTAGCCACGCTGGTGTTGTTGATAATTACAGCGACTCTAGATATCAAGTAATTTTTCTTATGCTATTCGTACTTGGTGTTAATTTTATAATATAATTCTGTATTAGGAAATGTAGCAAAAATTAATGAAGAAAAAATAAGGTATTTTTTAAAGTAAAATATCAATATTACTATCTTAAATAAATAGAATTAGTGTTACACAAGTACTATTTATGAGAATAATATTGAAATTTTGAATAACAAAGCAACTTTTTTTTCTTTTCTTTTTTTGCTTCCTTAAGTTTCACTACATATCTTAAAGACTTATATTAGGGAATTAAGGTAGTATTGTTTAATATTAAGTGGATCTTTGAAGTAGCTGGACATGTTATGTTTTAGCTTTACGGAATTGCTTTGTGTTTCTTATTTTCTGTTTTGAGATTGTATTGTGCCTTTACTCATAATTTTTACTGGTTGTTTGAAAAATTCAACAGCTGCTTGATCATCAATTACTGTTATCCTTTATGGTGGATATCGAATTTTCAAATCTGTGGTTTCTCAGAGTTCATTTAGGTGCTCAAATTAGTTTCTATTTACTTAATTATGAATTTGATTAATAATTGAATTATTTTACTTTCATGTTATATAGTGGTTTGGATCCTCTACATCAGTCTCTCTCACCACATTCTGTACACTATTTACGACACATCTAGTTATGGAAAAAATTCTTCGTATATCCTAACTAAAGAAATAAGATAAACTCTAAATTTTGAAAAGATAAATCCTGTGTTGTGGGGGATCCAGTGCCGTCATATGGTGATTATGGTTGCTGCCTGGACTGGTCATCTATTTTTATGACAAAAGGTTTTCTAAACAGTTATAATTGAAGGGGACAAAACTTTTGGAAAATTGGCAATGTGTTGTACTTATAATACTTGAAACCTTCATTTATTTTGATATAGCAATTTTCCTTGTGGAACTTAAAGGAGTTTGTGTGGTGAAATTCTACTGAAGGGATAATTAGATGTCTGGAAATTTATTTATGCTCGTGTTTCTTGGTCATTTAGTTCGAGTTTTTTCCTTTTGGGTTTGTTAGTGTGCTGACACCTTGATATTCTTGTGTGGTAGCATTCTCGAGATGGTGATAAGGAAAGAGAATCATCAAGAAGCAGGGAGAACGAAAGAGAGAAATGGCGAGACAGAGATAGAGAAAAGGGTAAAGATAGGGACAGAGAGCGAAGCAAAGACAGGAACAGAGGAGAGAGGGACAGAGATCGTGATAGGGATAGAGATAGAGACAAGGATCGTGATCTTCATCACAGAGATCGCCATCGCGATCGTAGTAGAAGAAAGGAGAGGGAGAGGACCAGGGATAGGGATGAAGATGAAGATGATTATCATAAGAGTCGGGACTATGGCAGGTGACAAATTCTCTTCCATCATGATATCAAGGTTATATAACCTTAATATATATGGAGATATATGCAAATACAAGAGATTAAAATTATCTTTACAGGCGAAGGGATTATGACAGAGATAAGGAGGATAGGCACAGACAGAGGTCTAGATCGCGTGAAAGGAGATCAGAGCATCGTTCAAGGTCAAGGTCTCGTTCACGCTCGAAAAGGTTGGTTGTTGTGAAGTACCTCAATTTTATTTCTGAACTAATACTAATGTTTCAAGGCTGGAGATCTTTTTGATGTTGTTCATATAGGTAGCTGGACTTCTAATAGTTTTAATTGGAACTTCAATTTAAATATTCAGTGCTATCCGCCGAGGGGCTCACAAATGCGTTTATCAATCACGATTTTTTTCTTCTTCTTCTTCCTTTTTTGGATTTGAATCAGATGTTTTAAGTGGAACTTCCTCAGTGATCATCTGAGGGCTCACAAATGCAATAATCCCCTCATCCCTTTCCCCTCGAATCAGATGGTGAAGCTGTAGTTGGCATTCGAGCAAACCTCTACCCTTTAATTGTTTTCCATGTATTTCTTCCCTCTGATCTTGCTGACTGATTCCCTGATTGGGAGGACAGAATTGTTGGTAAGATTGAGTTTAGTCGAAGGCTAGGAAAAATAGCACTAAAGATGTTGCACCTGTGCCTTACTTTTGATGTTATGACGGTAATATTTGGATTTGATTTTTATCTATTTAAAATTCTTTTTCACACCATTGACTTGTGGTGTTTTATTTTTTTTGCCAATGCAATGATCTAAATTTTCTACTGGTTTATTTGGAGGTAGGAATGTGTTTGACTGGAAAAATTGTTATTATTACTAACGGAAAATCCACAGGACAGAAAGTGTTATCGGTTTTTGCTAGACAGGATTCTGCTTCAATTGTCACTTCTTTTTCTTTTGAAAGTCAATTTTATTTCATATTGATGGTAACTTTGAGATCTTTATTGTTTATTGTGTGTTGTCCCCTTGGTATTAATGACATAACTTTGCAGTAAAAGGATCAGTGGCTTTGACATGGCTCCACCTTCTTCTGCCTTGATGCTTGGTGCTGCCACTGTCCCAGGTACACGTTATTAGGGTATTGTTATAGTTTTGGTATATTGATAACTGTTTGTTTGTTTTTTGATATAGTGTGGAAAATTCATTCACATTCATGGTTTGGTTTGGTAAGCGTCCTTGGCTCTTTAATTTGCATCTCCACCTGTACAATGTCTGGACCTTAGATTGGTTGTTCATTTTTGTTCTTATTGTTTATACTTGGTGAAATAATACTGAAACTGAGAGGGTTTTTGGTTTTGTCTTGTGTTTGGTGTTTTTGTGTTTGTTTTGTATGTCTTGTCTTATGTTCTAAGAAGGCAATTGTTGGGCTACTAGCCCCACTGTGCTGACACTGGGCGTGAGCCGACTTCTGTAGCTTTTATGTACAAGGAAGAATCCATACAGGTCTTGTTCATCTTCAACCAGGAATTGCATGTTTGGTAGTTTCATAGTATTTTCTCCTCTACTTGAAAATATTCACATTTTTTTCTATTTTCTTACATCTTTTTTATGCCTTAAAAAAAGTATTTGCTTTGAATACAAATTATAAGCAGAAATAAAATGTCTATTGGGCGTACCACCTTTGAGATTTAGCATGTATCACCAGAGAGATTAGGGTAGTACTTCTGTCTTTGATTATCTAAGATTTAACATGGCTAGGATTTTACAGGTCAGCTCCCTGGGCCACCTCCTCCTGTTCCTGGAATGTTCCATAACATGTTTCCACTGGCACCTGGGCAGGTATTGTTGACCTCCTATAGAAGTTTGAAAAAATATATGGTTGGTTATTTTTATATCTTTTTACTTAAAATCCTTGTACGAGTTTTTCTTGCAGTTTGGAGCTCTTCCTGTTATGCCAATTCAGGCCATGACTCAACAGGTTTGTATTTTGGCTGGTATTTGATATTTCCCCTCACATCCTTATACTCTTTCTGTAAATTGCTTAAACTATCTGTCATCAGGCTACAAGGCATGCTAGGCGAGTCTATGTTGGTGGACTTCCTCCATCTGCAAATGAACAGGTGTGTTTCCTGATTCTTTTAGCTACATTATGTTACCATTCGAATGGTATCTTTATCTTGTCCTCTTCGTGTTGTGCAATATTGAATTGTTCGCATGGGGCAGTAATTTCTCCTCAACCTCTATATCTGCTTGCTGATTGGAAAAAAAGAAAAGAAAAACAAAACTAATTCAGTGTTTTCCCAGAACAGTTACAAGTTCCACTTATATGCTTTACTGACCCCCCCCCCTCTCCTTCTCTCTCCCCGATGCAGTCTGTTGCGACCTTCTTCAGTCATGTTATGTCTGCTATTGGTGGTAACACTGCGGGTCCAGGTTAGTTGATACATTTATTGATTGTTGTCTTTGGTATATTGCCAACTTTTGGAATGATAAATGGTGCAATCCACAGGAGATGCTGTCGTCAATGTTTATATCAATCATGAGAAGAAGTTTGCTTTTGTGGAGATGAGATCAGTTGAGGAGGCTAGTAATGCCATGGCTTTAGATGGTATTATATTCGAGGTATATTAAGTTATAATTGAGAGTTTTGTTGCGTCAATTTGAATCTCAGAGCACCGACTTTTTTTTTTACCTCGAATTTATTTGTTTTATTTATTTATTTCAACTTCTTGAGGGATATGCATGTAACATTATATTCATGTTATTAATTAATTCTGAAGTGTCTATTGTAGTTCTCATGTTTTTGTTAATTATGCTTTTTTTCCAATCCAGGGAGCACCAGTTAAAGTCAGAAGACCTAGCGATTACAACCCTTCACTTGCTGTTACACTTGGTCCAAGTCAACCTAATCCAAACTTGAACCTTGGTGCTGTTGGTTTGTCACCAGGTTCAGCTGGTGGCCTGGAAGGTCCTGACCGTATTTTTGTTGGTGGTCTACCCTATTATTTCACAGAAGCACAGATAAGGGAGCTGTTGGAATCATTTGGGCCCCTTCGGGGTTTTGATCTGGTGAAAGATAGGGAAACTGGAAACTCGAAGGGCTATGCCTTCTGTGTATACCAGGATTTATCAGTTACTGATATTGCTTGTGCAGCTTTAAATGGGATTAAGATGGGTGATAAAACTCTTACTGTTAGGCGTGCTAACCAGGGTACATCACAGCCTAAACCTGAGCAAGAAAGTGTATTGTTGCACGCCCAGCAGCAGATTGCTTTGCAGGTGAGGTTTTTCATTTCCTCTCTGATGCAGAACGTGAAAGTCATATAGCTTAGGGCTTGGGTCTTCTTAAGAAAGTCAGAGCATTTAGGGTATTGAAATAACTTTGTAACTGTGGTAGCTTCCGAAGGTCTTTAAGTTTCTGGTTTGAATATCTAAATTGAGTAGGTTTTGAAATCCTCACATTCCTAGTTATATTGGTATTTAGAGTCCAAAGGTTGTTATCGGTGAATCTGATTGTGACGCAAGCAAGCATTAGGTACAATTCTTTTCAGTATTAAGTTTTGGTGTGCAGTTTACCCTCTCTTCGCGTGTTGCTAAGGAATTTATTTTATTCATTTTTATAATATCTGATTGTCGGCTTTGAATGTAGCCTGCATCGCTTTTTTATTTTTATTTTTCATGGGCATTAATTATAATCCTTGTGCAATTTAAATATGTTTCCATAAACAGGTGTTTCTAAGCAGAACATTGGGTATTGCTTTTATGTGATTGTTTTCTAATTTTTCTATATGCAGAAATTCATGTTGCAACCTGGTGCACTGGCTACAAAAGTTTTGTGCCTGACACAAGTGGTTTCACCAGATGAACTAAGGGATGACGAGGATTATGATGAAATTCTGGAAGATATGAGGGCAGAATGTGGGAAATTTGGTAAGCACTTGTTAAATAATTTTTCCTCGTTTTCTATTTTTAACTAACAATTTGTCTCCGTAACAGTGATTTTCATTTCCCCTCTGTTCTGTGTTGTGCCCTGTTTTTGGGCCTTTTTTAGTCCTGCATTCTGCTACTCAGTATCATCCTATTAATCTGACAGATCATCCAATGACAGTCCCCTTTATATCTCATCTGAGATCTGATTTTCATTATTTCAAGTGATAGGCACATATATTTTATGTTTTTTTTAAAATTCTTTTATACATCTTGGAATTAATAATTTGCATTTAATATTGCAGGAAATTTGGTGAATGTGGTTATTCCACGCCCAGGTCCTGACGGTGAGCTTGGACCAGGTGTTGGAAAGGTTAGTATTAAGTTTCTCTACATATATAGAGTCGTGTGTTTGTTGAGGTATATCTAGACTCAAATTGAATGTATTTAATCACTCAAAGGTGTTTTCATACCCATCTCAAGTGTAGCTAGGATAGTTTCATGCATGTTTATATGCATCCTACTTTTTTTCCGTTTTCACCATTCTATATTTCTTCCGAAGCAAAAAGGTAGACAATAGTGTGAGACTTCTCTGTGAAGTTCAACTGTTATTGAATGATTTGCTCTTTCTTTTAGGTATTTCTGGAGTATGCTGATTTAGACAGTTCTTCAAAAGCTCGAGGAGCATTGCATGGAAGAAAATTTGGTGGAAATCAAGTTGTGGCTGTGTTTTATCCGGAGAACAAGTTCTCTCAAGGCGATTATGAGGGCTAATCGACATTTGTTTCTGGCTCATCAGCCGATGAGATGTTCCCGTAATCTTCGTCTTACATATTAGCCATTAAGATTAAACTGCTGTTATTTTGGTTTCCTTTGTAATTTTAGATACATTTATCAAATTTCAGAACTCGTTTACCTTCTAGTGTAAAACAATTATGTGTGCAAAAGTGAATATTTGAGGATTGGTCATCCTGCTCTTCTTTTGACCATTGTAGTTATGCTGATATCAATAAAGTTTGTGAAATTTCTGGTATTGTAGATATGATAAAATAATTGCATTAAGTATGTTCATAAATTAGAAAAGCTGGAAACTAATCTAGCAAAAAAAAAAAAAACTGAAAAATAAAGGTCATTTCCCTTGATGCCATGGCTCTTGGAATTTCGAAAGCATTACATTCTTGTGTGCAACCAGTATCATCACTGCAGTAGAGCTTAACAACCAAGTTTGGAATTAATTGATGTGAATAATGAACTATGAAGTAAGTAGTGTTTAACCACTCATAAGTAGAGTTCAACCAGTGGATTGATATGAATATCGAAGTAGGAGAGGAAAATGATTAAGAGGAATCGAAGGCATGACTTTTAAACTACATCTTGTTACAATTACATATTATCATTACATATTAAATTTAAGTATTTTTTAAGCAAAAAGAATATAAACAAATATTTTTGTAATATTTTTTTGATTGTAAAAAATGGATTGAATTTAATTTACCTACTTTTTGTACATAAACTTAAGTTGCTTATGTTTTCTTCTAGGGTATACATGAATTAAGGCCATTGCAGTTCTATTTCTTAATAAATAATTTATTTAAAACAATTTAATACTTAATAGGCAAATACTTTAAAAAAATTAGTTAAATTCCTACAAAATCGTGTACCAACCATTACAGATTTGGGTTGGGTTTTTATTTTTAAATTGTTGCAATCTATGAATTTTTGGTCACGGACTCAGATTATACAACACGAATTTATGATCGTAGGACTCGGATTTTTAACTGTTTCGACATGTGAATAATCGTGATTTTACTCAAACTCCGACACAATCGTGTAGTAACCATCACAAATTTGGGGTCGCCGAACTCGTTTTTTTTCCAACTGTTTCAATAGGCGGATAATCGTCATTCTAGTAAAATTCTGACAAAATTGTGTATTAACATATTATAAAGCTAGATATTATTCATATTAGTGTTTGTAATGGGATTTGATCCCTTAGCCTGTTAAATAAGAGTTCGGGTCAAGATCCGGGTCGGGTCAACTCGCGCGTTAAAACCTCATCATATAACTGTGAACATCTCCTAATTATTTGTGTTAGGAAATGGACATAAAATATGGTATGGGGATTGTGTGAGAAAAGTTAAGTGGAGAACAGAGGGCCAGAGATACTGCCAGGACCTGTTTGTCCTCACTTTGTGGGGGTAGTGATGTGCTATTGGGGGGTGACTTTCTAGATAAACATAGTCCAGTGACCTTGGACTATACGAAGCGGGAAGTTAGACCGTGGAAGAATGGTAAGGAGTTGGTGTGTAAGAATGGAGCTGGAAGCATAACTTTACAATCCATGTCAGTTGAAGTTTTCTCTAAGAACTGAGAGGGTGCGGCTGAAGTTTGGGTAGGACAGTTGTGCTTGGTGCAAGGGAAGGAAGATGATAGTGGGTTTGGGGGTAATTCTGAGGCTGTGCAATGGCTGCTGGCTGAGTTCTCTGATATTTTTGACATGCCTTCAAGCCTGCCACCTGGAAGGAGTCATGAATATCATATTATACTCAAGGAAGGGGCACAACCAGTTAAGCTTAGGGCTTACAGGGTGCCTCATTTTCAGAAAGCTGAAATAGAAAAGCAGGTGGGGGACATGCTTAAGGAAGGCATCATACAGCCTAGTTGTAGTCCTTTCTCCTCACCCATCTTACTTGTAAAAAAAAAGATGGTTCATGGTGGTTCTGTGTTGATTATAGACACCTGAACTCCTTGACTATTGAGGACAAGTTTCCTATCCCATATTTCTCTAAAATTGACCTAAGATCAGGTTACTTTCATATCAAAATTAGGGAACATGACATAGAGAAGACTGCATTCAACACCCATTTTGGACACTTTGAGTTCAAAGTGATGCCATTTGGGCTGACTAATGGACCAGCTACATTTCAGTCCTTAATGAACAAGGTCTTTGGACCTCATTTAAGAAAATTTGTGTTGACCTTCTTTGATGATATTATGGTTTACAGCCCAGAGTTATCTTTATATCTTGAGCACCTCGGAATTATTCTGGAACTTATGAGGGTTAACCAGCTATATGGATTACTTATGTCATGTCATATCTAGTGAGGGTGTTAAGGATGACCCAAAGGAGATCCAAGATATGGTGGACTGGCCTAGGCCTACTTCTGTAAAGAAGCTAAGGGGTTTCTTAGGCCCCTCAAGTTATTACAGAAGATTCATCCAACATTATGGAATTATAAGCAAGCCATTAACAAGTTTGCTTACAAAGAATGGTTTCACTTGGAATGAGAAAGATGAGAAGATTTTTACTTGCCTCAAGAAGTCTCTCAGCGAAGCACCAGTACTAGCACTTCCTGACTTCTCTAAGAAGTTTGTGGTGGAAGCTGATGCATGTGACTCTGGAATGAGTGCAATGTTGATGCAAGAAGGTATGCCTCTAGCCTATTTTCAGTAAGGCATTAGGCCCCCAAAAGTTTTGGTTTATCCACATATAAAAAAGAGCTTATGACACTGTCCACTTCAATCCTGGGGTGGAAACATTATTTGGAAGGCCACAAAAGTAGATATCTAAGCTTCTTGGACTGGATTTTGAGATTCAGTACAAAGGGTTGTGAGAATAAAGTTGTTGATGTTTTATTTAGGAAGTTTGAGTGCAATGCACTCACTGTGGTAGTGCCAAAATGGATTGAAGAAATGAAGTTGAGTTATGATAATGATGGTGACATATAAGAGGTCATAGCTCAACTGATGATGGGTAAGACTGTTCCTGACTATACCTTAGAAAGTGCTATTATGAGGTATCAAGGCAGAGTTGTGTTGGGAAGCAACGAGGAGTATAGGAAGGAGTTGATTGATTCATTACATGCTTCTCATTTAAGGGGGCATTCTGGGGTACAGGCAACTTATAATATGATGAAGAAGATTTTCTATTGGCCACATATGCAAGAGCATATTCAAACCAGAATTAGGGAATGTGAAATCTGTCAGATGTGCAAGCATGAGCATATACGTTATCCAGGGATGCTTCAGCCCTTGCAAATTTCAAACAGGCATTTTAAACACATCTCAATGGACTTCATTGAAGGGTTGCCAAAGTCTGATAGAAATGATTCCATCGTGGTGGTGGTAAATAAGTTCACAAAATTTGGTCATTTCATTGGACTGCTTCATCATTTCACTGCTAAGGATGTAGCAGAAGAATTCTTGGATAAGTTTTTTAAACTGCATGAGTTGCCTGTTACCATCATTAGTGACAGAGATAAGGTTTTCACAAGTTTTTTTTCTAGAAAGAGATGTTCTCTTCTTTGGGAGTTAAGTTGAAAATGAGCCCATCATATCACCATTTGGACTGACTGAGAGGGTGAACCAATGTCTAGATATGTACCTTAGGTGCTTTGCTTTTAGCAGGCCTAAGATGTGGCATAGATCCTTGACAATGGTTGATTGGTGGTACAATTCTAGTGTCTATACAGCCATCAAGATGTACTATTTTGAAGCATTGTATGTCTACAAACCATAGGGATTTTGAGAGGGACTAGTAGTGGAGGAAGTGAGACATGGTGAAGTTTCTAAGATGTTGGAGGACAGACAGAGACTTAATAGCATTATGAAGGATCATCTGTTCACTACTGCTAACATAATGAAGTAGTAGCAGGATAAGTTTAGATCTGAAAGATAATTTGACATTGAAGATATGATGTATGTCAATCTTCAGCTATATAAACAGTAATTTGTGGTCAGTGGGAGGAATCGGAAGCCGTCCACCAAGTTCTTTGGACCTTTTAAAATTTTGAAGAAGTATGACACAATGGCTTATGAGCTGGAGGTATCAGCCACTTGCAGGATCCACCCAGTTTTCCATGTGAGTCAATTGAAGCTCAAACTGGGGGATGGTCGTCAAGTAGTGAACAAAGCTTGCCTAATGTTAATGAAGAATGTCAGATTTTGATTCATCTAGAAGCAATTCTGGACAGGAGGTTGACAAAGAAGAATAACAGGCATGTAATGCAATGACTAGTATCATGGAGTAATCTTTCTCAAGAGAATACTAAATGGGAGAATGTGGAAGAGTTATTGAAGAAATGTCCTGACTTTGCTTGGTCGTGCTGATCACAGCTTGAGGACAAACTGTGTTTGAATAGGGGATAAGTTTTACAAAGTTAGATATTATTCATATTACTGTTTGTAATGGGATTTGATCCCTTAGCTGTTAAATAAAAGTTCGGGTCGGATCGGCTCGCGGGTAAAAACCTCAGTATAAACAACAGTTGATTTTGGAATTTAGAATTCATTCATATATTTTAGAGATTTGTCATATTGTCTAGTTTTTCTCTTCTTCTTCGTCTTATCATTTCTATGTAATGGTGATTTTGGAGTAATAATTCTTGATTATCACTCTCTTCTTCATCTCATTCTCGCTGAATTGTTATAATTCTTAGGAATTCATTTCGAATTCTTTAGATATAACATAACCATTACGAATTTAGAGGTGTCTGACTCAAAATTTTCAACTATTGCGACTGGTGAATAATCTCGATTTTAGTCGAGTTCAGACAAAATCGTGTACTAACAATAACCGATTTAAGGTCGTCGGGCTCGGATTTTTCAATTGTTGCGACTGGTGAATAATCTCAATTTTAGTCGAGTTTAGACAAAATCGTGTACAAGCATCATGAATTTAGGGTCACTTTACTCATATTTTTCAAC
>JAOWBF010009910.1:0-11452 GCA_028566175.1 Vinca major
TATATATATAATGTTTGATTACAGTAAGCATTGCTTGTTCTCTTGTTTTGGTAACTTTTACGGAGTTCCTACGTCAAAACAATATTCTAATTATTATCATTATCCTTAATGCACTGGTCATCTAAATCACGATAGGAATCTTTTGTCATATTCGATGTCTTATTTCATGTCACTAATATAAAATTCGTATGTATTAATTTTTTAATTAAAAAATTATAACACAAAAAAAAATAATAGAACTCATATGAGAAATATCAACGTGTATTAATCATTTATTCGTGCAATAAAAAATGTGACAGCCTACGCAAAAGAATAGAAGACCAAGTTTGCTTTCGTCAGGTTTATGACAAATCATTCCCTCAAAATGCAGATCAGTTCCGTTAACAATTTATTTGAATTTGTTTTTTGTTTAATAATTTATTCTTTTAAAAATAAATTAACTGTAAAAGAATATGTGAGATTCATAGTAAAATTTATATTAAAAATTGTTTGAAGATTAATGCACAAAAGGAAAAATAACCCCAAAATATGATCAAAGAAGAAAAGCAATTTTGGGAACAAGATGATGAGAAATATCTGTTTTCTATTATGTAAAAAGGAGTACAAAATGGTCTATATATACACAAAGATAAATATCTATTCTTGTAGGCTAAAGTCACCTACTGTGAGTTACAAACTATGTACAGACTATTTGACAAAAGGTGCAACTTGAGTAACTTTAGCTTTCCTCCAAATCAGTTGTGCAACTTGCAAAATACAGTTACTCTTCTTAATGCCTTGCTGTATTTTTGCTTCTCTTTGCAGCTCCATCTTGTTGCTTCAATATTTAACAAAATATAAAGCTGAACCATAACTCCATGAGAACAAAATCAAGTAACCAACAAGAAGTTTACTCCCCAAAAATAAGCGTGTTCATTTTCGTTTAGATTATTTTAGCCTATTGATTAATATTTTCTGTGTTGATTGATATTTTTAATTGCTATATATGGTTTGAGGTCAATCTCAAATGCAGCATATAAAATAAAATATTGTTATTACCATCAAAAGAATTTCAGTGACTCAGTCGAAGAATACTTTGCTCTGACCACAAATCACACACGCAATTCAGAATCCTTCGTCAATACACATTATGATTGCCTCAATATTTGGAGAGAGACCGAATCCATTGTGATTAAGCTAAATAGTCTAAGAGGATAAAAGCCCGTTCAATAAACATTCAGACTTGAAATCTTTTAATTTGATAAAGAGTATTTTACCAAATGAGAAAAATATAAATTCAAATTTTAAATTTCTGTGCTCTTTCTTAGGATCTGTTTAGTTAACGGTTGGTTTTAGTTTAGTTTAATCTGAACTCAAACTCAAACTCAAATCACATTTGAATAAAAACTCAATATGAAAACTAAACTATGATTTGACGTTTAGATAGAAGACTGACTATTCCATTCAGGTTACCAGTATTCTTGATGTACTAATTTTCAGCATAGTTATAGATGTTCATTTCTCTTACTCTTAAATCTTGGATTGTCGAAAACAATTTATGTAAATCCCAATCCCATATATGATAAAACTGAAAAAGTTTGAATAGTATATAAGGATGGGTTTAAGTATTAATGGGCATTTCAGAATATTTATTTTGACATAACGAGTTCGGTTGTCGAGTAGGTGGTCGTAGGTGCTGTTAGTCTAATGTGTTGTGCTCTCGGACCCGCAGACAGATGGCGTGACATTTTATGGTATAGAGAGCACTGTTACCAGGTGGACGTGGGAGAACCCACAGTCATCTCATTATATTCCTTTTGACATAGCAAGCTCAATTGTTAAGTAGGTTGTGAGTGTTGTCAGACTTATTTATTGTCCCGCAAGTGCATGGCGACTAAAGTTGAGTCTGATATTAAGAATCTCCTAAAATTGGTAGAGTTTGTGCATAGCTATAACTTGCTCCCGCCCGTTTGGAGCGAGGATCTTAAGAAGGGAATGAGATAAAATATGTTACTCGGTCGGGAAGGAACAAGTGAAGGTAGTTGTCACTCTCCCACACTAAATAGAAAATATACTATAAATCTTTGAATAGGAGATTTTAGCTCTTTACAAGCTTGGCATACATTTGCGCGATCACCCCTACTCCGGAAAAAATCAATCCTATAATTATTTTTGTGAGATTGATTTTACAATCTTCTCACATAACTGAACATGGTCTATTTACGGATGTTGGCTCTCTTTAATTCATGTGAGAGAGCAGTGGAACTAGTATCCACAAAGACGGTTCTAAAATTTGAGTTACCCCAACTTCGGTTTTGTTAGTTTCAGATTTGTACATTGGGTTCTCCCAATATTAACTCTTGATTTAGCCCAATAAATAAAAGGTAACCCCAAACTCTTAGATAATTCCAAAAGCCAAAATTCTGTTGACAATTAAATGTGGGCCTTATAAATGGGCTACATAATGAGCCCAAAGATAATAAAAAATGAAATCTCTCTTTTGTCACGATTGGCCTGCTGAACATGGCTTAATGATTATCTTAAATTCTTAATGAAGATTCACAACATTGAATTTTGAATAAATATCTGACAATGCCAAATAATTTATTGGATTACTAGAAAACCAAAAGGACCTTTTTTAAGCAAAATTTGGCTAGGAAAAAACAAAAAAGATTTTTTTTGGATGATAAAATTCTACTTAACACAAAAGTAGGTAAATAAGGCAAATTATAAATATTTTAAGTTAATTATCTTGGATAAGTAATTCCATATCCTCATGAAATTATTAATAGGAATAAAGTTGTAACACAATTTCTTTTTAATGGTGGGATGATGCAAAAATAATTCAATCCCGCTATCATACCTTATCCAAAAATAAAATAGAAAATGAAGCTTGAAATGACAGATATATAACCCATGGTTCCCTAAAAGATGAGACTTAATATGGCAACAATGTCATGAATTAAAGGTAACATCTAATTAAGCAGACCAACCTCTTTTTCTCCCTACCTTTTTTCATCATGGGGTTTCCTCCTTTTTTCGCTCTGATTTTGGGTAGGTTGTTAAATGTCCCGTTTATGTAATTTGCCTACGCCTCTAGTCCTGGTTTGATATGCGAATGGGAGAGGGAGGAGTGACATCATTTACCTTATCCACTTAAAGTATATGTATTTTTCTTAGTATGAGAGGTGAGAAAGTAATTCACAAATAGTTTATATTATTAGTTTATTACAATGATTGTTGTACTACTTTAAAAAATTAAAGTAAACAATCGAAGAAATAAGAATAAATTTGAATGTCTTTTACCATACAAATACTTTCAACTTTTCCAAAATTTAAAGGGTTGACTTACTTTATCTATAGAGAGATAGATAGGGGCAACTCTTCACCTCCACAATTACTTTTCAACCATACCCCACTTCTACCAAACAAGAGTTTTTGCTCAAATACTTTCTTATTTACTTGCACTTCACCTCCCTCTCCACTTTTCCCTCCTACTAAGACTTAGATTTAGATTTTTTTTTTTTTTCTTGAAGACTTAGATTGTTTTGTAGGTTGGTCCCTCCAAAATCAAAAGCGGATATAGGTGTGCGATCCTCTAAGACTTGGAATATTGTGTATTTTACTTTTAAAAAATAAATTCATCCTAAATAGATACTGACTTTTATATGATTTTTTGATATACAATTCGTCACACCCCAACCAAACCAGAATAGGGGAAACTGGATTTCCATAGACAGGCAGAGGATGTTTCCTTGTTGCTCTGGCTCGAAGTAGGACAGCGAATTCTCATAAATTCTTCATCACGTGCAAAACTGCAAGATCAATTTAAGGTCAAATCGTTAAATGGAATTTTGACCAAAACCAAGAATATATTGAGATTTTGAAGTTTCTATCAAGCTTCCTCAGTTAGCACGTTTGATCCACATTCTTGTAGCAGTAGAAGATTTAGAACAGTACCACATGTACGCTTGAATTTATATATAAATATATACAATGAAACGTTTTTTTTTAATACAAAATGGATATAAAAGTTGAAATTTAGAGTGTGCTAGATGTGTATTTATATTAGGTCTAATTTAAATTTGGTGTAATTTAAAATTCAAATTCTCTTTAAATTGAATGTATAAATAAAACCTCAATTATCTAATCATTTAAAGTCTGATTTTAGTTTCAGATTAGTTTAAAATTAAAGAAAAATTCCAGACTAGAGGAAATCTAATTAGAGGATTTTTTTTTTTAAGACATGAGTGGTTTTTGTGGACCATATGATGTTTAGGTTAGGAGAGGCAAGAAAAATGGGGATGATCTTCTTAATATGGATAAAGATACAAACTCGTGTGTGTTGTTTCTTTCTCAAATAGTTATCTACTTATATAGAGTACGGTCTTAATTTGAGATTAAAATTATTGAATTTAAAAATAAAACTTCAAATAATAAATTATTAGAAATTTATTTTGAGTTCAAAACTAATTTAAAACTGAAATTAAAAATCTCAAATTAAAATTTAATCCAATTAAACATATCTTTCTTTTGGATTTTCGGTGGGGGAAGTTGGGAAACCCAATTGTCGGTAATAATATGCACTTCCTAATTCCATTTGTTTAATCATAGATTATAATACACTATGCACTTGAATATCTTAGTTGAATTATTCAATCTATAGTTCTAAAAATTATAGTAATTAAGTATATACAAAAATGAAAAATACTACCTTCTATTATTTGAGAAAATTTTAATGACTATTTGATAAAAAAAATTATAAGCATGTACAATTAAGCATTTCCCTCAATTAATGAGAGTATTATGTGAAGGTGTAACTCGTTTTCGAAAAAATATATAGAAATAAAAGAAATTGATTTTGTTTATGAAAATCAATCTAAATGCGTGAAATATTGAGAATATAAAGCAAACTAAAAAAATATTTATTGATTCTACTTCATATTTTTTATGAAGAGAATTAATTTTTTTCTCAAAGGATCAGAAGAAAATGGGTTTGGATATCCTGCGAAAGTGATTGGGAAGATTAACAAAAGAAAAAAAATTAGTATTTGTCATAATAGAGACAATCAAATCAATACAAATTGTTTTGAAATCTGATTCAAATCACATATATTACCTATGTATATATAAGAAATGTATTGAATCGGATCAGATTCATAACAAAATGTGATCAATTTTACGATTTGATCATTCAACGAGTATGCTTCAACAATCATATATGCAACAAAGCAAAAACAAATATATTAATTTTGTCAAAATTTTCTCAATATCCCACATTAATTGTCTTTTATTTCTCTTATATTTAGCTGGTTTGAACCCTTTTTTTCTTTATACGGTTAACTTTTGTTACCTCAATTTTTTATATTTTTTTTAAAAACCAATTCAAATGTAGCACTTGATGTGAAATATCAAAGAGAGCAGACTAACAAACATAAATGGGAATTATAATAAAATTATGTGACCCATTTGCAGTTTAGTTGGATAGCAGCGGTCCAGAGATGAAGACAGAGGGGGTGGAAGGAGGCAATCACCCTCCAAAAAATTTAAAAATATTATTAGGTATAAAAAATTTTATATGTAGTTCAGAATATTTTATCAATTTTGCTCCTTCAAGATTTTTTTTTTTCATTTTTATATGTAGTTCAACATACTGTTGCAAGTTTATATTTTTTGCTTCGTCCATGCAGCGGTCCCTTCACCAAAAAAACGCTTAAACAAAGCGATATGCAACTTTCTTTGCGTGTCTATTTTCTTCTTTTAAGTCTACTTAATTTGTTGATAAGTCCATCTCCCTAAAATGATATTTTGTTCCCAAAAAAAACCTAACCAAAAGAACAAAAGAGAAAAAAGTGATCATACGTCATTGCTGTTTTTCTCTCTTACGTCCCCCCTTTTTTTGACTGTTGAACTTGAGCTAGATTCCATAGTCCGACTATTATACTGAATAATTAAAATTTAGTATATAATGTATGTATATTAGTTATTAGATTAAATATTTAATGATTGATAATACTTTTTTTTTATCACACATGTTAATTTATTTTAATAAGTATTGTAAGATAAACGATTTTAGCTGTTAGATATTTTGATCCGACAGCAAAGTATAAACTTGAAAAGTTGAAGATATAGTTGTTTAAGGATTATTTAACGTGAGATATGTGTTATTCTACACATGTAGAATAATTTTCAGCTATTAGATGAGTTGATTTAATGATTGCTATTTTTTCAAAAAAAGAAAATAAGTGTTCTTGAGACGAAATGGTTATTTTGTAAAAAGAGAGTAATATACTCGCACCTTAAAATCACTTACAGGCCGTTGAATTAAAATAGTTACCTCAATTTTGAAGTTCATAAGTGATTTGCAAGTGCAAAGAATTTTATTTCTCCAGACTTTAACCTACTCGAATTTTAAAAATATGTGTCTACTTTTTTCTGTCCATCAAATAAAATTCAACGGAGTAGAGTTAAATTTGTTAAAGAACTTAGAGTTCAAGAGTTGCAAGAAATATTTTGGAATCTTGTTCGGGACACGTTATTGCAAGTACTTTGAATTCGTTCAAGTACGATTTCTCTATCTCTATTGTAAGATAAACATAACAAAATTGTTCTTACATATTGAGCGGATTTCCTTGACCAAATCGCCATACCAAAGCTAGTAGTCATGGGTTCAATTTTAGCTGCTTCTTCCGCTTGCTTTTTGTGTAGTCAAGAAGAAAAAAAATTACCAATCGAGCCGCTGGGTCACCTTGATTTACGTCTTTCACAATTTCTATTGAATCGAAAAGTGGAACCCACAAACGTGAATATCATCTTTTTGTGTAGGAAGAAAAAAAATCAAACAATTCTTCACTTGAAAATGGCGAGAAAAGTAAAATCGACATTAATCTTAATTTTCTAAACTCACAATTAAAAATGAGAATTTTTAATCTGCAGTCTTATTTAAAGATGCACACTTATATATATTTGAAAGTGTTTAATCTAATTGAAAGTATGTATTACACTAATTTTATTAACTCAGTCATCTCGTTCTGACAAATAATGACACGAATAAGTGTTGTGACTTCAAAATAATTGTCTTTCGACAAAAAGCTTTGAAAGATCTATAAAGATCAAGAAACTTTTATGTACCAATATACTTGCCTCGTGCATTCCGAAAGTTTTTTTTAACACAACAATTATTTTTAGGTGTCTAACAGAACAATGCCACATAAATTCCTTAATATAAAATTTTCATTACATGAAAATTAAGAAAATTAAAATATCAATATTATTTTATTAAAAAAAATTAGTAATATTTTATCAATACAAATCATATTTTAAAAAATAATATTTATATTTTAATTAATAAAATATTTTACTTTTTATTTCTTTAATTTTCGCAACACATAATAAAAATTGTCTACTAAAGAATTGAGGGAGTAAGTAATTAAATTATGTTGCCGTCGAAAGAATTATTGTTGTTGTTAGTTTGTCTAATGCGTGCTAGTTGGGGGGCATTATTGTGGCGGTTATTATAAAGTAAACTGTTCATTATTAAACTAGTGGTTAAAATTAGTCAAAATTCCAAAGATAAGTTTATGCATAAACAAGCTCATAATTAAGCCTTAAATATTAAACACATTATCATTTGCAATAACAAATTTTGATTAATTAACATTACAATTAATGTATAATTTCAACTCCCTCACTACCGGATGAAAATCTGTTGTCCCCATTCCTATCCCCCATCCATATTCCTAACTAATCATAATTCACTATATAAACATTTTTTTCTAATTATATATACACATAGTGAATTGTGATTGGATGGAGACAGAAATAAGAATAGAAACGGGGATTTAGGATTTTTTGCCCTCACTACCATAGGCACCAAAAAAGTAAGAAAAAAAAAGTTGGGGAAATTTCTTCTCATCACGCCACTCTTGCTTTTTGCAACAACTAAAAAGTAAGTTTATTCTACTTTGAATTGGGACACAATTTTCTTCTTGCAAGTCAATACCTATTTATTTTTGAAAATTTCTTGCTAGTCAATTTTGTTATGTTCTTCATCCGAACGCAATGAATAATTAATTATCTGATTGATAATAAGTTAGTACATTGTAAAATAAATAAAACCTCTTTCAAAAGCACAAAAAAAAACTCGTCCTACCCCTAAAAATGTTGACGAATGCAAAATTAGATAGTTATTATGTATTTATGTTTTTTAAAAAATAAAAAATAATAACTAGCTACTTCTCAAGGGTGATTGTCAAAATAAATATAACTTTTAAAATCTCGTGGGCAATTATCCGTCTTCTCTTACATCCACCACCATTGGCGGATTTAGCATTGTGTAAAAGGGGTCAAATGACACTGTCAAAAAAAATGTATGTATAATATATTTTACTATATTTAAGTGTTAAATGTATAAGCGATCACACAAATCGTTGTATGCCTAATATTCTTTGTTTTTTAATTCACCACCACCACCATCCATCACTATCTCTATCAGAAAGTCAAGCCACCATAAAATGTTAATTAGAAGAAAACATATTCTTCCTTATCTCCATTATCTCCAGCTAACGAAGAGAACAACAAAACGAATTGGAACGTGCCTATTTGCCTAAATATTTTCTTGGCTGGTAAGCCGACCACAATGCCGTGATTTTGTTGCATGAAACCTAAGGATGACAATGGGGCGAGTATTTTAATATCCATGTTTCGCTCCGTGTTTTGATTTGTTGCCCCGTCCCGCTCTGTGCACGTTGAGTTCGTCCCGCCCCGCCCTGTTCTCAGTATAATTACTATATATATATATAACGGGGGTGGGACGGGATGGGGGCAAACATCATATCCAAACCCGCCCCGTTCTGTTTACGGGGTAGCCCCAAACATGAACAGGGGCAAGGACTAAATTGCCATCCCTAATGAAACTTATGCAACGGCGGATCTAAAGTGGTCGAAAACAACTGTCGTAACATTTTTAAAAACGTTAATTTTTTATTTGAAAAAATTATTTTCTCAGAAAGATTTTGAAAAAATTACATTTCATTACTCTCTTTTTCAAAGAATTAAAAAATTTATTAAAAATTATATATTCTTATATTATTTTTGTAACGTGTAAGTTCTGAATCTTTACATGTCGACTGGCCAATGCGTGTAGATATTTGTGGTTCAATTTTCAATTTTACACCAATATTAATTAGTTGAACTATATAGAACTTCCGTTGTACGATTATTGAATGGAAAAAAAATTGGCTTTAATTAAAAAGAAGTTTTTAAGCTTAAGAAGGCACGGAAAAAAGGAAGACTAATATAAGTCTAACCGACAATTAGGTTCCAATGGTTGAAATTTTCCTCTGCCATTTCTAAGTACGGAAGACAAATTAAAACATATGACTAATTAATTAAAAAAACGTTATACATAAGTCTTAAGTGCAGTTCATTTTATAAATAAATGTATATTTGTCTCCCAAAATGCAGTAGATGTGAAAACCAAGTTCAGATATTGAAGACAGAGAATTAATTATTTTCCAGCTTATCCTCATCGTGGTTTATATGTACTTTGAAAAAAATAATTGAAGGTAAATATATTTATAATTCTTAATCTTGTTTTCACTAACTAAAAAATATAATATTCAATATTACATTCTTAAAATGTGGGTTTTATTTTAATATTATTAACAGCGTAGTACTATTTGCTAACATGTTTTATAAATGATTTCACCATAAAACAAGAAAGAAACTTCTTAATATATATGTTTTTTTGTTCAAAAAAGAAAATTCATAAAATAGCTGGATGCTCATGAAAAGAAAAAGAAATAATAACATACATGATGAACCAATGTGAAATTGTGAATGTCAAATTCGAAAGATATTATCTAGCAAAGGCGTAACAAGGGGTTAAATGATTTTATTTTTTATTTATTTGAATAATACCTCACCTTTCATTTATTAAATCAGAATTGATATTACAACTAGGCAAAACACCTAATGAGCTTTTATCTTGGTTTGAGCCTACACTGTTACAATTACGCCAATCAGTGAGGGGATAGAGTTTGGGGGGAAATGACCTACGAAATTTTTACATTTTGCCCATCTTGCCAGATTATGTGCAAAAGTATTACAACTTCTTGGAACAAAGGCCATTCTCCACTTCCCATGTATCTTCAAATACTGACTTCCTCTTAAAGTAGATGATTTGCTCTGCCAACTTTTTAAACTCTGGTTTCTCAGAAGTGCCTGAATCGTAAAAAGAGTATCCCCTTGATAATTAACTTATGGCAAACAATGTTTTCACCTATTTCAAAGCAAAAATTTGTTGCTTCAGATTCAACAGCAAAAGGTGATATTTCCTCAAAAATTTTAGACCAAACTCCTAAAATTTTACCTTCATCATTTGTCCAATTATATGTTTTCTTTTTATAATTTATATGCCACTATTAGGTTCTAGTTGGAAGAGCATTTCTGAAAATATGAGTTGGTATCTTATCGTTTAAAAAAGGGGGGAAAAGGAAATTTTTTGAACGCATAACAATATTCATAACCATCTAATTAAATGTTAAGAGTTTAATTTTTCTTTAATGTATAAAAGCAACACTTAATTATTAATTGTTACATGTTTATAAGAGTTTTGGTGAGATCATTAAAAGTAACATTCATTTCAAATTTGAATTAGTAAGGCTAACAAGTACACTGATATTAAAATAAAAAACTCGTAACAAATGTATACAATCCCTCAAAAATATATATACATATACATGGACAAGACAAAAGAAAATCTTTATCCAAAAAATGAAAAATAATAATTTCCTTTTTTAAATAAATTCCAAGCGTATATGAAACGCAATTAGCCAATTTACGGGCATATTATTAGGTATTTTAGATGATAAACAATACGTCTTTAATCCTATTTCTAGTAGACGACCAAGAAGTAGTTCATTTTCTGAAAAAGGTTTAAACACCAAAAATTCTTCCTTACAAACTCTGCTTGGTGATAGTGTAAAATAGAAGAATACGACAAACAATTAAATTAATTTGAACAAACAATTAGCACTATCATCTTCATTTAATAATATAAATCGTTTAAAATATATAAAAAAAATGAATGAAATAAAAAGATAAGGTATTTTGTTATAGTCAAAATAACAATATTACTCTCTTAAATAGAATTAGTATTTTTAAGAGAGTAATATTGATATTTTGACTAACAATATATCTTATTGATTTGCTTCATTAATGTTTGCTACATTTATTGAATGTCTTATATTCAGGGACAAAGATAGGGGGCGGGGGACCGGCGCCCCCTAATATTTTTAAAAATACTACTATTCATCAAAATTTGATGTGTATTTTGGAAAATTTATCTGTTTTGCCCCCAATAATTTTTTTTGCCGTTATTATCGCCCCCAAGAATTTTGAATTTTTTTTTTATCAGTTTCGCCCCGAATACTAAATTTCTGGCTTCGTCCCTGCTTATATTATACAATGG
>JAOWBF010010322.1:0-46354 GCA_028566175.1 Vinca major
AATTATTATTAGGAGTAGGAGAATTATATTAAAAATTAAGCTTCTAGAGCTATAAATCCTATACTAACTAGTAGTACCATACTAGGATAATCTAATAAGTAAAGACTAGTTAGTTTATAAGCTCTAGGGCCTACTTTCTAGATATCTTAGACTAGGCTACTAATATTAGCTATCTATCTACTAACTTATTATTAGGTTCCTTCTATTCTAGTAGTAGCTATAATAAGGCTATATTAGTAATATCTACTACTACTAGAGTAAAGTATAAGTATAAGGCTATACTAGACCTACCCTACTACTACTATTATAATATCCTAGGCTACTTTACTAGAGACTACTCTTAGATTACTACTAATATAAGGATTAGAATAAAGATATAGGGTATTACTATTATTAAGAAGGCTACTAAGGATCTTATAGATATAGATAAGGCTAAGGATGCTATATCTCTTATAATATTAGACTTAAGAGGTATATTAAACTAAATAAAGAAATATATATCTTTACTAAAGATATACCTTTACTATAAATATATCTTTACTATATATACCTCTTTATTTATTTATTTAGTATAATATCCCTCTTAAGTCTAAGATTATAAGGGATAAGGATAGCTATTCTAATAGTATCTAATTAGCTAATATAATATATAGTCTAGTAGATAAAAACTATATTAGATATCTAAATATATATAGATAGCTCTTCCTTCTTAGGTATTGTTTAGTAGTTATAGTTAGAGATTTTAGGCTAAGTCCTTATAGAAAAACTACTAAATTAGTATCATAAGTAGTAATAAGTAAATACTAACTAAGTATAGAGTTAAAAAGGAAATAGTTAGGTTTTATAGGTAGGGGAGTAAGATATAAATAGCTCTTTCTTCTTAGATAGGTTTAAGTAGTTATAATTAGCTATTTTAAGCTAAGCTCTTATAGAAAAACTACTAAATTACTAATATAAGTAGGAATAAGTAAATACTATCTAAGTATAAAGTTAAAAAGGAAATAATTAGGTTTTATAGGTAGGGGAGTAAGATATAGATAGCTCTTCCTTCTTAGATAGTTTTAAATAATTATAGTTAGATATTTTAGACTAAGCCCTTATAGGAAAATCACTAAATTACTAATATAAGTAGGAATAAGTAAATACTAACTAAGGATAAAGTTAAAAAGGAAATAGTTAGGTTTTATAGGTTAGAGAGTAAGATATAGATATATAGAGATAGCTCTCCCTTCTTAGGTAGTTTTAAGTAGTTATAGTTAGAGATTTTAGGCTAAGGACTTATAGGAAAATCTATGAGCCTTGCCATAAGAGCAAACCACCTTACCTCATTATAGGTTCCTAAAGTTATATTTTAGGTCTTCTCATTTACTTACCTTCGCCATCTACCTAGGGAGTTGCACACCGCACACAACCTGCTCGTTTGACGCCGTCGCGTGCTCTCCCAACAAACTGTCCGGCTTTTGGTGGACACCGCTGCTGCCATGTCCTTGCTTTCTTCGGCTTCGCCAGGCTCCTCGCGCTCTTTTTGTCCTCCCAGAAACTTCGATTTGTGCTCATAAGAAGACAGGCGACGAGCAGAGCAGTGGTATTCAGACGGGCTCTCTCTCGCGAAGCTTTCTCATGACAAGGTAACTTTCATTCCTTTTCGCTGCTGCTCGATTGATTGGGGAAGAAAAAAATCATGACGCGCGAGTAGTCACTCTGTGCCGACGTCTTGATGTTGCAAGCAAGAGCTGAGAAATTGCCCAACCAACACTTTCAAGAGCACGCACGCACAAATTCCAGAAAGCTGCCAAATCCGCTGGCTGACACGGGCGGGGAAAATCTATTCGATCTCTCGCCATCATCATCATCATCATCCAACAAATACATACCTTTTTGGCGCCAACGCTCGGCCTTGCATCCAATCCTCAGCCGCGACTCCACACACACACATGGACGGGTTGGGTTGCGCTGCTGCTGAATTGGTTGGCACGTGTCTCGTCTCCATCGCCGTCGTGTTGCGCGTGGTTCGGGTTCGGGAGCGAGCGGTGGGTGCCGCCGTGTCCCCCCCCGTCTTGACTGCCTTCGCGCGCCTCCCTCCTCCTTCGCCACCTTGCGCGCAGTGCAGTCCGTCCAGGGTTTGCTTGGCGATGTCCTCCTGCACACGCATGTCCTCAGCCTCCTGCGATCGCACCAGCATCCGCCATGGAAACATGGATGGGGCAAAATCCGTCTGCGCTGTGCCAGTTGGTCTCGGCTATTATGGTAATGGGCAGTCCCGACGCCCGGCGTCTTTCGTGTCCGTTGTTGGGAAGATGGATGTATGACCCGCTGTTCCTTCAGGACGGTCCGTGTGGTGGTGGTGGTGTTCTAGGGGGAACAAGAGAGCGATGATGTAAAGGCGTTCGTTCTTGACACAGGACTGACTTGCAAGGAATGTTGGTCGGCGCGCCGTAAAGGTGCGCGTCGAGGCGGGCGCGTGAGCAACAGTCAGTCACTAGTCTGGTCTGGTCTGCCGTAGTAGAGTAGAGTGGAGGAGGCCGAAAGAAAGAAACGCAGCCAGTAGTGTGGTAATGACATCACTCCACCCTACGCGCGGCGGCGGGCTACAACAGTGAGTATATAATGGGTCAGTAGATGATTAACGAAGGAAGCAGAAGAGGTAAGTAAAGATGTGGGAATGAATTTCTCGGCAGCTCAGCTCAGCTCAGCTCAACTCAACCATCCATCCATCTTGGTTAGACTCGTGTGGGGAGGAGCTTCAAATGGAAAGGTAAAGCAAAAATGGACATGTATACACATATTGTTATAGATATATACATACAGAACACACACCCCTCTCTTCAACGTGGGCAGGCAGGCAGGCAGACAGGCAGACAGGTAGGCAGCCAGGATTCGGCTACAATGTGACAACGGGCGAGCACCTTACCCCCCTTCTGCCGCCCTCGATCCGGCGCCGCTGCGCTGCCGTGGGCAAGGTCGCTGGCAAGCAAGCTCTTTGAATATGACACGACGCTCGCAGAGAGAGAGAGAGAGGAGAGCCCCAAAAAATACATACAGCGGCGGCGGCGGCACTGCTGCTTGGAGCCGAGGACAAGGCAAGGCGTGCGGCGGCACCGAGGCGACGAGGCACCGACTACGGCAGGGCCTTGGGCTCTCAACGATATGGTCAAGCGGCAGGCAGGCAGGCAGGCTTGCAGGCTTGCAGCCATCACAAGCGGGCACCATGAACGGGTTCCCATCCATCTGTTGTGGGCGCCTTGTACTTCGAGTCTCCGCTGCTGGAACCGACGAGTCATCCGGCATTTCCACTGAACTATCCCGTCGTCAAAGAATGCCACGCCATGACTGGAGCACGCACCGCCCTCATCGACCACCTGATCCCGTTGACAATGCGCCAGTTGCTGCACTCACCGCGTCGGTTTGGTGGTGCCCCGTGGAATCAAGCAGCAGCGTTGGATACGAATGACAGACAGCCTTGGTGGGCACTTGGGTAGCCAGGACAGGACGTACCTAGCTGTCGCCGGCGGGCAGTCATCCTCCTTGGTTCTTCTTTTCTGTGACAGGGAGTACTGAATCCCACCACGAGAGAAAGGTCGACGTTGACCAGTCTGCCAAAGCGCGCAAGGATCTGAACAACCTGTAGACCTCGAGGATGTTCTTGGTTCCCCCGATGGGCTGCGGGCCGTACATTTTGAACTTGTCGGGGCCATCCATTGAAACGAAGTAAAGGTCCCAGCTGGTACCAACCACGACTATGACCGGTTGCGGCGGGATATTGCAACCATTATCCGTTGTCGCAAACTGATTAAACCGCGTCATTTGGAATGCAGTCCAACTGAAGGCCTGAGCTTCAGCCTGAAGTCTGTCACCGGAGGGTCGCTTGGTTTCAATGTTGACAGCGATGGGACGCATACGTAGGGGCTCGTAGGCTGTGGCATTCACTGTCTACAGCGACGCAATGAATTAGACGGAGACTTGGAAAGTTTGGAGAACTTGGACGAACCTTTGTCACACCAGGAGGATCATTCCGTTGATGTCTCTCCAGCGCATCCCAAAGTCTTTCATAGAGAAGGTCGTCCAAGTCAAGGAAAATGGCGTAGTCGACCATGTTTGTTTGTTGGGCGGCGGGAGCATTCAAGAGCCGCGGTATCAAGTCTTGAGGGTAAACCGTTGCCTTTGTCCTGATACTCGCGTCAGCGCGACAAAGATGACAATACGTTGCAGGCGCGGCACGCACACGTTGCGCCAGCCAACGTTTTGACGGTCCCTCAAAGCTACCCGCAAGACGTGGCTGTGCACACCGTCATTCCAGGATGCCTCAAAGTCCCCTTCCTTTTCACATGCCCTCGATGTGTTGACAAGTTCCAAAATGTCGTCGAACTCGCGGTTGATTTCATATTCGGAGCGGCGGTCCGCGTCAGAAAAGCTGGGGTCCGAAAGGTCGAGTAGCTCGATGAATCCGAGCGATTTGACTCTGCACTACATGTTCGTAAAAGTCAGCGCATTGAAAAATCGAAGGAGCAATCATTTGCCTTTAGGCTGGAGGGAATAAGCCCAGAAGCAGCAGCCTTGGGTATCTTTGCCAGCAAGTCGCGCGCCTCCGGCCCAAGGACGTCAGCCACGCGGCCGAAAATGTCTTCAAACGCGACCGGCTTCACGCCGGCCGAACTGCTCAGGTCGAGCATGCTCTTTATGGGGCTGCGCGACGAGCTGTTTGTTGTTGACGAGCGCGAAGCCGAAGAGCGCGACTTTTTGGGCGGGAGGACCGGTCGCGACGGTCGCGGAGTCTCATCGTCGGCTTGGTCGATGGAGGCCGCCGAACGCTTCGACGGCGTTCGATATTCCATGTCGGGCGTGGGCAGACGGCAGCGTTTGTACAGTTGCGACGGCGAGGGCGAGGGCGACGACTGGCGGCGCTTGCGCGAGGTGCGAATGGGCGACGGCGACGGGCTGTCAACGACGTTGTCGATCCAGTGCGATATGTAATCGTCGAGGGCTGACGCGCACATGGAGGCTCGTAGTGGACGCGGACAAGGTAGCGATGATGATATGATGGTGATGATGTGGTGGTGGTGAAGGCGGACGGGATCCTTGGTGGAGATGGAGACTGATGGTGTTGTCATGTGCAATGTAGGCTGAGTCACCCGCTGAGATAAGGTCGGGTTGTCGTGGAAACGAGTCACGTGACGGTGTCTCGATCTGCCCGCCGGCGGTGGCTCCCGCCGGCTGTATCCCATACACGCGACCTCACCGGCACATCACGACCTCCACTCCCGTCATCTCCATTGCATTGCATTACCTCGCCGACGGAAAGGCGTCTTGGTCTTGAGGTCCCTCGGTCCCCATTCCTCAAGATCCAATCTCTCTCACTATGGCGTCCTACAAAGCATCCCTCCCATGCGCTGCCAACGCTCACCCTCTACTGGGGGAACGATGTACTCCAGCCCTCGCCGTCTTTGCGGTTGTCAACGGCGCCGTTTCTTGTTTCGCTCGGGCATGCTCGGGTTCAATGCATCTCTGACGACGACGACGCAAGATGGGTGGGTGGTGCCGGAGGTTGTGCGCAAAGAGCCGCTGCGCTTGCCCGAGCTGAGCTGAGTGGAAGCGGACCTGCGCCATCCACACGCCACGCCACGCCACAACACCTCTGGCTCCATCCCATCCTGAAGCACGGGACCAACGAACGAACGAATCGACCGCACACTCGACTCGCCCGAAATGATATGGTATGTTTCGTGTCAATCTCGGTGCCCACTCACTACTTTCCAAGATGCTGACAAGAAACAGACCCAAGACCCACTGACACGTCTGCGAGCCCCCCCACAACGGTGCCGACCGATATTGCACTGAAACGAATTCTTCCTACCGTAGTCGCATTTCCACCCGTCAATGAGTCGCACACACCTCCATCTGCCTGTTTGTGGACAACCGTCGACATTCTGGAGGCCATCTTCAACAGAAAGGCTCCGCTGGCCCGGCGCGACCGGCCGCCCTTCGCCTCGAATCGGACAACAGGACCTCACCGCCCACTGCAGGATACGGCGCCGGACGTTGCGAATAGCTTTCTGGCGGCATGGGGCTCGCTCTGCTTTGGCGAATGGCTGCGGGATGGGATGGGCGTGGCGCTAGCGGCGGCGTCGCTACCAGGTAGCGTCTCCCCGTTCCTCACCCTAGGTATCACAGGCCTGCGGTCGAACACAGAGTATGGGTACACCACCGAGGTGACGACGGATGACCCTGGCGCACTGGGACCGCACGCAGCCTCCCGCCTTGACGCCTCTACCGGTGTCCAGATCATCGTCGCTGTCGGGCAGTCAATCAGCTCAGAAATGACGGAATACATACCGCAGGCGATTGACTTCGTTGCTTCGCCGGCTGATTAAGCCGCTCATCCTGCGCCATGCATGTCCGCCATGAGCAAATGCAGCGTGCCAGCCAGAGAAGGCGAGAGGCAGCCAGCTCAATGCCCGTGGAATCCCCCGCCGCACCGAGCTAATCGCGCTCTAGTGAGGGGCGTGAAGGCAATGTATGTACGTACTGTATTCTGTTTGCTACGCGTATTCTCCTAACTAACAATGAAACTGCAGATGCTCATGTCATCTCATTGCGGGGCCCGGCGGCAGCAGGAGGAGGCAGGGGCGGAGAGCCCAAGCCCCGTGCCGACGACTTCGACGCCATGAGAAAGCGGATGATGATGACGGAGCTGCCGGACCTCGAAACAGAAGCCGAAGCTGTAAGACATGGGTATGACGCGGCGAATTCGCATGAGCGCAGACCTCTCAATCCAGCTAGCTGCGTGCGACTACGGAACGGATGCTACACACTGAGCAGGCAAGGAAAAATCTGCAAATCTCTGAACTGAAGACAGCTGCAGAGAATTTACTGTTACACAAGGTTGGACTCACCCTTGGGCTGCAGCTGTACACGCATGGACTTTTATCTGTGCGTACATACATACCGTTTCTCCCTTGCTTGCTTCGTCTGGATCTGCAGACTCGATGTGGGTGGGCACCGCATTACGACCGCATGGACCACCTTGCACGGCACCAACGGTTGGATTGTGCGACAAGTTTGCTTTTTTCTCCTCTGCCTGTCGTGCCCCCAGTCTACATACATATCGAATCTATGCCCAGGTGTGTCGCCAGTATGAGCGTTCCTACGTTCGGAAGCATGCAGCGTATGCGGGTGGCGCAATTGAGAAGTGGGAGCAGCAAGGAAATTCGAGTGGGGAGCGGCGGTAGCCCTGAACGAAGACGGATAGGACAGCATGGCCCCCGTCGGTCAGTCGGGAGAGTTGCTGTCATGCGTGGTCTGCCTCGCGGCGGCGGATATGGGAATCCGGACGGCTCGTTGAATGGGCGAGATGAATCTGGACACTAAACCCTGGAGGAAGAAGCGACCGAGTAAGAAGTACAGACTCATGACAAGGAAGTTGGATGCAACGGTATGCATATATTTCTCAGTCGATTCGACGCCAGATATTTCACAGCCTCAGCTCTTTCCCACAAGCTCGACCAACCCAACATGCAAGCAACTCGACGATCTATCAGCCATGTGTCGGTAAGTCGCTTGCCATACCGAAGCAAATATCCGCAGCAAAACAGACAGACAGCAGCTAAAAACCACCATCACAACTCCAGTGTACACGCTGCCGTCGCTACAAATTTCGCTGCAGTGGAGGCAGAGCCAGTACCGGCAATGGGCCCCCCAGTGCCTGCGATAACTGCAAGGCAGAATGGCTAAGCGACAATTGCCAGTACATAGTAAGTACACACGTACATGTTTCTTCCTGTCTCAGCGAATTGTTACTAAGTCGCCATAGTCACTTTCACACTTCCCCCCCCCACGCCGACTCGTCGAGGACCAAAACGAAGCCTTCAGGCTGGTGGAGTGGGCGCTGGGCGGCGCTGAACAGATGTTTGGGCGCGACACGCTCGATGCCAACTCACTGGTGGGGCATTGCTGGGCTATTATCGGCTCAGCTCACAACGCAACCGTTCCAGAGCCGCGGATCCATGCCATTATACAGGTGTTGCGCGGTCGTTCCAGACTTTAGACGATTTCTAGAGTTCGCAGTGTGCGAGGCCTTGTTGTTGTTTGAGACACTCGCGGCGGAGGTGGATCAAGTTTTTGGAGGATCCAGTGTGTGCCATGGCAGGCATTTGGGTCC
This sequence comes from Vinca major, assembly GCA_028566175.1. NCBI lineage: Eukaryota > Viridiplantae > Streptophyta > Magnoliopsida > Gentianales > Apocynaceae > Vinca > Vinca major. Next base: position 8,156 of record JAOWBF010010322.1, read on the forward strand.
TCATAGGACTTGAGTCAGCGCGAGGTCTGATCAAGTTAGGCGTGAGAAAAGTCAGGGCTGTAGCCATTATTGCCTCGCCGCCGTTGCGGTCTCTTTTTTTAAAAATCACATATATCGAGCAGCTTCTTCATTCAGTCCTTTGCGGCCAATGCTTTGGTGTAGCAGTCAGGTAGAAGTCTAGGGGAATACAACTACATCTACCACGGAACATCAGTTCTTGCACAGCGTCTTTGTCGAACCCAATGCTCTCACGACGCCGGCCGGCTGCCTAAGTTCTCCTATAATGCCCCTGGACTTCTCTGTTCCTGGAACACGACAACACCCGATTCCCCTGCCGCACCACGAACCATTCGTTGACGTCCGCACCAGGAGGCTAGAAGAGCGAGAGGAAAGCCGCGGACGACAGCAGCAGGAGACGACGGATCGCTTTCATTATTGCTCCCCCAGCAATGGTCCAAAAGGTCCAATGCCCACCTCGGCTTGCCCAGATTGTGAGACATCAATGGCATCCCCATCGCTGCTTCCACCATCAACACCAATTCTTCGGCGTTGGACGCCATCATCAACACCGGGCGGCAACAAGCTGGATGCTTCTCCCGCTGTCTTCGAGTCGGATGGAAGTGGTGCTCGGCGTATCACCGACGACAGCGATACAGTGGAAGCAAGTTTCTCCGATGGACCGCCTACAACGTGATCGAAGGCGGCGTGGTTGAACTTGTGGTGTGGCGGTTGGTCGACGAAGAGACGGCGGCGGACGTTGCGAATGGCTTTGGGGCGACTCGGGTCAAGTTCGACCAGCGCTCGCTTTTTGCGAGACGGCGCGGGTGGTGGCGATAGTGGTGGCGGTGGTGGCGCCGTTATCGGCGTCGAGCAGCGTGCTCGCCGCCTTTGAGGCGTCTTGGGGACTCGGGCTGATGCTGCCGCGGCTGCTGCTGAAGATTTGCGCCGCTCTTGACCGCGGCGTGGTGATGATGATGGGGTTGCTTCGACGGACACGGAAGTTTGTGTTGAAGGAGCAGGGGAAGACTTGCATGAAGGAGAAGAGAATGTCTCCGACGCTTCCATTTGGTTTGCAATCTCGTCCATCACTGTCAATAGAGAAAAAGGTGAAGTGAGGAGAATGAAGAGAAGGATCTTGGGCCCGCCGTGGTATTCAACGTCCGCCTTGACGTGCCCGTGCTTCTGCCTAGACACCACACGCGTCCTTCATCGCGTAAATCAGACGTGTCTTGCGTGGCTGGGTGAAATTGATCAATTTAATAGTCCGCGGGAAGGCAAACGGGGCAACGGACTGACTGACTGGTCGTAACATGATTTGCCATGGATGGCGGGCGATGGACTTTCCACACCTCCTGAGATCCGGGCTGATGATGTGTTTCATTCCGGAACTGTTGTTGGAGAAGGAGAATCACGGCGTCGTTGCCACAGCGGGAATAAATTGTTTTGTTGCAGTGAGTGAGTGGCCACCCGTCGTTTACGTCCCGAGACGAGAGTGCCCGGGCCCGACGCACTTCTGTGTCACACTGAAAGGCTGGTAGGAGATGGATGACCGCGAGAGCATCGTCCTCTCTCATCACTCACTTTGGCATAGGGGTGCGGCTTGGGTGCTCGGTTGCTGCTGCAAGGGGACGTGGCGCTGGGTGCTGTTAGTTGTAGCGCGACGAAATTCTTCGGAACAATGTTCGATCCCCGTCAGGCGATTCGTCGCTCTGGTACGGACTCGGTGAATCTGCATGGCCAGGTCGCTGAGGAAAATGTCGCTTTGGCGTCCTTTCCGACAGTGATACTCACAGTAGCGGCGCCTCTTTCCAGGTAGAATCGAAACGCCGCGAGCAGTCTCGCGGCGGATTTGGACGGACAAAGGGAACGTCTGTGGGAGGAGACGTGAGGAAGGTTTATGGAATCAAGCAACCATCGAGAAGAAGATGGGAAAGATCCGGAGCAATGCGCGCTGTTTGAAGAATGTTCTGCAAGTCCAGGACCACGTTGTGACGAATGGATCCTGCACCAAGGACCGCGTCAGGGACGTCACAGTCGAAAGATTGTTTCTCACGTTGGCCCCGGGCAAGATTTGATGCCGCGATTTCGCGCATGCGCAATCTGCGCCGGCGGACTATTAATTTTGCTGTCTCCGCGATACATCGTGGTGATAATTGGACAGGAAACGCCGTACTTTGCGCGCAGCCCCAAGCTCCTAACTCTCGGCCGTGTCACGCTGGATATGTCTCAGGGAGCAGAGAGAAGGTGCTGCGTACGCACGATGGACTGGTCCGGCGGCAAGCAAGCTATGAGGGCGTCAGGGAGCTTTGCGCACAGCGTCCTTGGCAACTCCGATCGCTCTTTTGTCCTCGTCCGGCGTGTCCTCCACTGTCTGGATAGTCTCACAGCCGTTCCGCGTAAGGCAGCCACTGGTATTTGGGCTCGCGGTTGTAACGGGAAGCTGGGTCAAAAAACCAACGCTTGGTGCAGTCCGGGCGTCGGAGGAGGTTTGGCACTCGGCATCGCATTGTACGGAGACGCGCTCTATAAGGAAAATGCAGTCAGCCCGCCGCATGGGGGAGTAAAGTGTTTGGGATTGAGACCAACCTGACAGGATCAGCTTCTTTGCGAGAATATCGAGATGGACCCTGTGCAAGTCCGTCCTTTGTGCTTTTTTCGCCGGATGAAATAGCCGTGGCTCACTTATATTGAGCGGCGGAGAGGAGGGAAACGCGTTGGTCTTTGGTTGTCCAAATCATGTGCTACGTCCTGGGAAGAATGGCGTGGCCCAGGGCGTCTCGTCTCGCCATGTCTGCTGGAGCGTTAGTGAACATGCCAATCGGCCTTTGGAACATTTGATACGCACCACGTTCAAAGCGGAGCTCGCGAAGATGCTCATAATGTATGTGTTTGATGTTTCGATGGGGGGGAAAGCTCAGGACGCGTCGAAGATGGAGTGGGGTGGATGGTTGTTGTCGAAGTTGGATGTGGCTGGTGTAATGTGGCTGAAAAACGACCTACGCCACAATCTACTCCACTATACTCTACTCCTCCCGTCATCCATCCCAGTCCGTCCGCCCCCAGGCCGCCCTCAGATTCATCCAGCACAGCTCAAAAGCTCTCTGACCAACATGAATCGCAACGCCCCGTAGTCCGCCCCGATCACGGCTCCAAATTTCCCTCCGTCTCCGCTCAACAACAGATCATCTCCATGTGTTTTCCCGCTGCACCACAACGATTGCGACGATTGCCTTGAGCGTGCCATTTAACTTGGTTGTCCAGAACTGCCGCACGCTAAACGCGACGACTCCTGTCAGCCTCCGATCACAATCTTCACCGTCCCACCCGCAACGGCAGGTCCCTCCAAGACCTGGCCTACCCGCCGGTTGAACCAACTCAATGCGCGCGCTGAATCCATCATATTCGTCCGTCGCCATTCTTGGATTTGCTCAAAAACATGGCAGCAAGAGAGACGTACGATCGAGCCGATGCCGGGCGCAAGAGACGCATTACCATCACGCTACCAACGAAGACGCCACTTTTGAAAGACGACACACCTCCCCGATGCGGCATTCGGGCCTCCCATAGCCTCACACGGTTCAGGCTCGGTCACCCTGGACGACGAAAGTTGCGCGCTGAGCGGTGACAGTTCCCAGCGCCGATTGGCGCCATTCACGCAATACACGTCGGTTGACGGGTGGCGAGCGCATGATACCGCTACTGAGTTGCGGATCAAGTTGAGGAGGGAAGGCCATCATCATTGGAATAGGACACAAAATACAACACTCGAGAGGCAGGCACGCAGCACAGCGATGCGGAATTCAAGCATTTGTTGGCTGTGGACCATATAGATTTGTTGTACGCATCATGCTCTTAAATACATAGTCAATAACTAACTTCCAAGCGCGGCAGAGCAAATAAAACATCTACAGATATCTAGCAGCCATTCCCTCCCCTCCAACCCTCACCGCCATGTCCCCGCCCACCCGTCCACGTTTCTAACCTTTTCAATCCCTGGCCAATTGGTACTGGAGGAAAGCATCAAGTTTGTGATGGGTCTAGCCTAAACAGACAGCATGCAGCTGCTCGGCCGCGGCAACCAGGGCGTTAACGGTCGCTTGTCGTGGCCTTCTTGTCTGCTCGCACGGATGCGGGCGAACAGCTTAGCCAGCTCAGCGCGTACGGCGTCCTGACTGGCTATGGCCGCGTCAAAGTCTGCGCGATGCTGTGTCCAAGTCTGCTCGATGCTGCGCGCTGGATTGCTGAGCGATGTTGCTTCACCTGCTCGGTCTGGCCTGCGCTGTTGTCAGTGCCCTGGCTGGAGAGCATCGCCGTGGTCGTCTTTCTGCCTGTTGGACTCAGTCGCCACGTACGTGGTACGTTGTCCTGTACATGATGAACAAATAGGCGTACCTTTTCATTCTTCTTGGACGCTTTATTCTTTGGAGCAGCCATGGATGTTGGCGGCATCATTCAATAGATGGCAATGGCGAAGAGGGAGTAAGTTGAGCTGGGGATAGTTGTCAGGGCACCGAGGTCGCTGGCAGTATATACATGCCACACAGTTACATTCCATGGAGTTTCTTCTCACTGGAACTTGTGCGGCCGCTGCGGATTCTCTAGGACTTTATGGAAACCTTGCCTCATTTTCTTTGCTCTCTCCTTTGCATGCTCACTCCGTCTTGCTACTTTATTCCGTTGCGTTTTAGCATTCTCCTATCTAGACCAGCCAGCCAGGATTCTGCATGGAAATCATACACAGTCTATTATCTATCCCTCTGGAAAGCACATCATGCATCTATTTATATGGCACCCACTATACATACATATATTTTGTTACTTGCCACTAGGTATCTATCCACACGCGTATTGATGTTTTTGCTTCTCGCCGCCATACATGACAATTTAAGTCCCGTCGCCTCGCGTCTTGCCCGCTCCCCTCTTGATTCGTCCGTCTCCTTAATTAACTCGACGCCAGGCGTTTAAAGACAAAGGAAACTCTTTTTTAGGAGGGCGTTAATTTGCTCGGCTCTCTTCTTTCTCAGTTTTTCCCCTTCTTCTTCTTTTCTTTTCTTTTCTGACTGACTAGAGAGAACAGAGTCAGAACGGGTATGCTTGAATGAATGGCTTCGGCGCCATTCTACTTGGTTCTAACTCTTACTTACGCGACCCAGGACTCCATCATAGAAAGTAACCATTTGACGTCCTCATCATCATTGTCGTCGTGTACACGAACATGGACGATGACTCTCTTCCTCCTGTGCTTCCTACTATTGTTCTTGTTGTTGTTGTTCTCCTTATTAGATTGGTGTTGGCGGCAGAATTCTCCCTCTTTTACGCTTCTACTGCAACGTTTGCCTGCTCTGGTTATCCCGCGGCACCGTTTAGGCGTCGTGTTGGCCATGTTATATTGGAGTTGAGCTGGTGAGTTAAAGAATAGAATGGAAGAAGAATTAATTATGTAGGCAAAACCCAACTAAATAAGTAGTGAGGCGGGACAAAGGTGATGGTGGTGGTGGCGCCACGCATGTCCGGATGCGTCCTTAATATCCGTGCACCTTATTCTCATTTGATGAATGCAGCGGTGGTGGCCGCGCATAATGACCATCAACAGCAACAACAAGGAGGAGGAGGAGGAGCACAAGGAGAATAGGATGGTCGGCCTGGACTTGTCACGCAATGTCTTATCTCCGTACCCTTAAAAAAGATCCTTATCGCTGTTACTCATGACCCTATAGTCCATATGTTTCAAACATGCCTGCCTCGGCCTGTCAGGTTTAACGGTCCGCGACTTGATGCAGCTGCAGAGGAAGCAGCTCTCATCTACCAGCTAGGAGTGACGGGTGAGTGCAGTGGTCAGTTAGGTGGAGGGAAGACTAGAGGGGATCATGCATGCATGGTGTTTACCACGTCCTCAAGTCCGACAAGGCCTCAAAGACGGACATGGGGATGAGAGGTGAGCAGGGCCATACATACTGGGCAGCGCGAGAAGCGCGAGTGAGAGACGAGGACGCACCTATCCGTCCGCCTTCCATCGCCGAATCTGTTCCAGCCCACGATTGCTGTCACTAACTAGCTCGCGTGATAAGGAGGACTGTGATCAGAATGTGGGTTGCAGCATCATGAGCAGGGCTATGTGTGATGCGCACCATACACTGATTCCGCCGTGCGTCTAGCAGGTCCGAGGTGGTAAGGTAGTGGCGCTTGTGCAACCTTCATCCATCCACAATGATAGGACGATGCAACCGACCATGATGCAGAAGAGGAGGGACAAATTGACAACACCAAGCGGCGCTTTGCGTCTCAATCCATGATGACGACTTATGACCAAAGCGACCAGTCTCATACTTTGTTGTGGACTCTTATAGACCACAGCAGCGACTGGGTGGGTGACGGTTCCAGTTTAAATTGGTGGTGGTGCGCGCGAACCTGGGCTCGCCTCGCCATCATCCAAAAAGTACATTTTCCCATTGCTATCCTCAACCCATCGACTCTCAATTTTGCCAGATTCCTCGCCATTGCCATGCCTAGCCGCGATGACAACATGGATCGCATCGTCAAAGATACTTCGGGACCTGTAATATTCTTCAAACACTCTCCCCCGTCCTTCACGGAACAAACAGATCTCCCCAACCCACACAATTTGTCCTCTCCTGATGTCCCTCTCCATGCCATCAATGACATTCAAGCACTGCCGCGCTGGGTTGCCATCGAGGAATGGCGCTCAGAAAATGAACGCTGCCTGAGCTCGCGCAACCGACACTCCTGCGGGACATCGTCGTCGGGAACAGGCGGCTCCATTATTCCATCGAACGAGGCATCATCCTCGAAATGCGTGGCGGTAGCGGCGGAAGGCGAAAAAAGCATTCGTGTTAGATGAACTAGCGTTGAGCGACGACGTTGGAGCCGGAGTCTGTAGCGTGGTACTGGTGGGTGGTGGTATCGGCGGCGGCGGCGGCGGCGGCGACGGTGCAAGATGAAGAAGAGTCAATGTCGCGTTGGTTGTTGTTTGCATCCTGCACCTGCTCAGGGAAGATGCTACCACGCGGGTCGATAGGGGGGACGGCACTCATGGAATCCATCTCAGCCAAGGCCTTGTCAATCATGAAAGTGGTGTCGAGTGAGTTGCCCCATACACCGGGAAAGTTGTGGTTGGACTCATTGACCATGAATTCACCGAAACCACCTTGACAGGTGGCGCCGATTCCGAAAAGCGATGGCTCGTCGTTGTGCAGCACTGGCTCTGATGCACCACCAGGAAGACTGTTTTCAGCCGGCATGGCAGCCACCATTTCCGGGTAGCATGCCTGCAGCATCACCACCATGCCTTCTAGGCGCAAAAACTTTTGCCAGTTGATGCAGTCGGCGCGGTTGAGTGCCAACAGCAGGTCATCTTGACGCGTACTTGGCCCGCCTCTCTTGGCTATGCTGCTGCTGTTGTTGGATTTTTGCGGCCCCGGCGTCACCTCGTTGTCCATAAGCTGCAAAGCAGATCTTTGCTTTGGCATCTCTTGCAAGGGGTCCGTGAGTCGCAGTCCACAACGCAGCGACAATGATCCCAAATGCACTGGTCGCACTGGAAACCCGTCAGTCCATACATGGGGCATGGTGATGTCTTCGACGTACGGCTGTGCGTGGTGGTCTTGGGGGGCTCGCAATGTTGTCTTTGTCGTGGTTGTTTGTCGTGGTTGGCGAACCGGAATCGCTTTGGGCTGCGCTCATTGCACTGGAACTGTTGTGGAACTGTCAGCTGGTGGTGCCTGCATACATATGGGGTTATGGGTCAAGCTGAGTCCTACCACAGCCTTGCGCTTCGTTGGAGTCGTGGTCATTTCCGTCGACTGTCTATGCAAGAATCGATTAAGAGGTGAAGAAGCTGTTGGGAAGTTGGCTGACAAGAATTCGGACAGGTTCCGGCTCCGGCCCTTGTGAGTGATCATGTCGAAAATCGCTACGGAATGGACTGGATTTGACTGCCGTTTGCACAACTACCCGCACGGGAGCCCATCATACAGCGTTGGGGAGAAGGCGGCACTGAATTTCCCGCACGCGCCATCATTCTCAAACTGGATATCCGTAGCTCGAGCCCCTGACTCTGATTCCCGTGGGCGGGTCCCGTAGCCATGAACGCGTTTGCAACGTCGGCCTGCAATGTCTGACTTTGCCCTTCTCTTGGCGGCTTCATTCCCCATTTGTCTGTATGTATCTGTTTGAGACGGCGACAGGACAGCAGGGTAAATTGAGAGACGAGGGTTTTGTCGCGGCAGAGAGGAAGATGGTGAGGAAATTGATGGGGCACGAGGCGGGCGCAAGCGTCGTCGTCATCGTCGTTGTTGCCGGACGGGTGCTATAGTGAGTTGCGCGTCGCCATATTCCTGCAGCGTGTCAATCCAGACAATGGCGGCGTCAACGTTGGCGTCGCGTACATCATGGCCAAGAGCACTGAGGTGAGGCTGGAGGCGCCTGTGCTTGCAAGGTCCAACAATGAAGCTTCGGAGTCTTGCCGTCCAAGAAACCGTTTCGTCGACCGGTTGCTCGTCAACCTCGGTCGGGGTGAAAGGGGTGTACCGTCATCGCTCAACGTCAAGGCATCCGCGCACGGGAAACGGGGCAGCCAACGACCGGAGGCCCAGTGGGAGCTGGGAGGTGGTGTCGAGAAGCTGCGGGAGAGCGGTGTTTGGCGACGACTTGAAAGGGTTCCGGTTCTTGAGGGCTGACCTGGTGGTGGGTTGACGCTGAACTGGGGATGTTGAAAGTAGAGTCGTCAGACAGCCGAGGCGCTAGTCCATAGTCGGTCTAGCGTGCGCGGTGCTGCGGGCTCAACCTAATCAATCACCCGTCGGTCCTGCCCTCCTCCAACACGGCCGGTTCCCTGTGGCATACTGGATGGCGGAGCTCGCAACATGGAATTGCAACGCGACCATGGAGAGTGGAATCTCGAAGAATCTTTTGCATCCGCTCGCTGGGGCCCGTTCTGGCTGATTGTAACCCCACGATACAGACAAGCTGCACCGCCATCCTCGTCCACTCCCATCCTCCTCAGTTGAGCCGTTGTGTCCTGCTTATTGGTCGGGGAAAGGGATCCAGTTCTACTTGACGAGACTTGCGTACGTCCATTGGAGAATCGCAGCACCGGCAGATGAGATTTTGCTTCAGGAACGATCCCAGGAAGACGGAAACTGGATGTGCTGACGGCGCGAGGTCAGATGAGAGGAGGGATGGATGGATGGATGTTGATGGTGATGATGATGAGGAGGAGGAGGAGGAGGAGGAGGAGGAAGAATGCAGGACCCAGGTCGCCTTCAACCCCTTGCGCCCCCGCCGACCACTCTCCTTGGGTCTACTTTGGCTACCAAAATTCACGAACCGTCAGGCTACCTCCTAATCCCTATCCCCGCGCCGCCCACGGACGGCCAAACCCACGTTTCTAAGTGCCAGAACCACCAGTCACGAGCCATTTTGCGTCATGTCCAGGCTCTCTAGCGCTCTGATATTCGTCATGTCAGGGCCGGCATCTGCATGCATAAGGCGAGACTACTCTTTCAGTATGAACGCTCGCCCTTGCATCCACCCACCCACCTGTTACTTTACTTGGCAGTTGATGCGCGCATTAAATTTCTTCTCATGTCCTTACAAATTTCTTCTTGGCCCCACACACCTTACCTACCGCACGCTACAATGAAAGAGGACCAACCCCTTCCTCCACGTAATTCCGTCCAGCCCTTACATTGTAACTACGTACTGCGACTAATGATAAGGACTACCCAATACACCGTAGTATGTATACATAGCCAGTAAATCATGTCATTCACAACAAGCAAAAACAACATTCTCTTTTTTTTTCTACGCAGGATCGTCTGCTCTCGAGTTGTATCCCGACACCCCTGAAACAACGACACTTGGAACAAGGGTGCTCTTGTATAACCAGTGCAGCAGCAAGGCATGGACGCGGATCAGCTGGAAGTCGAAGTGGAAGCGCTCATCAAGGAGTTGGAAAATCAAGGCTTCGACGTTGAAACACTTGTCAGTCGCATGCATGCAACATGGTTGTGACATGGCTTACCAACAACAACAACACAGTTCCCAGAGACAACGAATGCGGCAGAGGGCAGAGCGGCAGTGGCAATGTCGGCGGCGGACAAGAACCCGCACCCTGCGCCTCATTGATTGAGTGTGCCGAGCGAGCCTCAATAAGCAAGGCAGCTGCTCCGTGGATTGAAGGCAAAAGGTTTATTCCTAATCCTACTACCTATTCCAATTCCATGCTGACTTTGTTTCTCTTCGCGTAGATGGACTACATACTTCAACATGGGGAAGCAGGTGCGCCTAGTTGCTGATCAGACTGCCTAGTACCGTTAGTCGCATGTTTCGACCATTGTAAGGATAGGAGGCCTAGTCGCAAGGAATGCTTTTTAGACAATTTTATCACCGGAGACATGCTTTTCAGGGCACACTTGAAGACAAGACGAGGTGTACGTGAAGAATACAGGACTTGTTTATACGCTCGATTAATCTCACCAGCCACAGTTGATGTAGGTAAAGGCTCGTCGGAAGCTGCACTAGTAGTTTTAAGAGATGGTAGGAATAAGCAGAATAAGCTGTATTGTGGTGTACAAGTAAGAAAGTAAGAGGGGAGAAGATCTTCACTCGGCGGACAGACTAACGAACTCATTCCTCACCCTCATCCTCGCTCTCCATTTCACGGCCCCACATGGCCATCATTGCCGCCTTCAGCTGCCTGTCGCCTCCCATGCACGCAAAGTGTGCCTTGTCCTTCTTCTTTGTCGTCATCGTGTATAACTCTGAGCATTGCCATTCCTCCAGTAGCCCTGCCTTCTCGTACACACAATTGTCCGGGTGCCACACGCCCGCCAGGTAGCGGTGCTTCTTGTTGACCGTCTTCATGCATGCTTTGACCTCTTCGTCCGAGAAGCCGGGCGACATCACTCCGAACGCCTGCAACGGTTCCCAGTTCAACATCTGCAGGTCCGTGGCGAGCCGTCCCATTAGCTCTTGTCGCTGGTGCTGCGCCGCCGTCATCGGCGTCGCTGTGGCGGTAGTCGTTGGGCCAGTCGTTGAGGTGGCTGCCATGGAACAATACAGTAAAAAGCTGCCGACAAGCATGCCACCCACAATGCAGACGGCATGGTTGGAGACAACGCCGACAAGGAATCGTGTCAGCACTGCCATCGTCGACGGTCGTCGCTGTGGCGGCCCTAAACGCACGCGCACTTTGTCAGCCCAACGCTCTCTTTCACAACCCATTGACCGACCGATCGAGTGTTGCGTACACAAAACGATATCAACATCCATTCCAGAGTCGCCTGAGGATTGAGAGCCAGCACTGCTGCTGCTGCTCCCAGAGTTTGCGCTTGCATCGTCGGGCCCGTCCGAGAATTCAAAGTCGCCGTCGCTGCTGCTGCCGCTGCTCCCTGCGTACCCATGATGGTTGGATGGCTGGTGGTGCCGTCGTACACGCAGGCTGTAGTAGCGTTGCTCTGTTGCGCTCAAAGGCCACGAGTCATTGCGCCGTGGTAGTGCCATGATATTCGTTGTCGTGGGACACACCGAGAGAGAGAGAGAGAGAGAGAGAGAGAGAGAGAGAGAGAGAGAGGGCGCAGGCGACAAGGTCGAGGCAAGAGATGAAGGAAAGAAAGTTGAAGCCTCAGACCATAAATAAGAGTTGGGATAATAAGATGACTTGGCGGCCGGCTTTGGACAGGATAAAGAGAGTTGGAAGACGGACGGACGACCAAGGGGATGGAAGGTGCGAATTTAAAGCTGAAAGAAGAACGTAGACGGGCGAGACAAAAGAACAAACAAAGAAAAGACAGAGAGAGAGGGAGGCAAACAAGAAAAAAAAGGCGAGACAGGAGGGAGGGGGGGGGACCGTGCCTAGGCGTTTGCAATGGTCGTCGGCTTCGTCTTTGTTGTTGAAAGGCTGGCCGTCCCTTTCGTTTGCGCTTACGCTGCTCATTAGCGTAGCGGGCCCCGTGGCGGTGGTAGCGAATGCAGCCACCACACCAGGGTGCAAACGAGACTACGCCAAACAACAACTCAACCTACACGTAGGTACGTACATACTGCTCCTTCTTCAACTGCCCAGCTCAAAATAAAGAAAGAAGAAAAATCTGTTTGCCTTCGTTAGCAATGAGCGACCACGACTTTACTTACGAAGAAGCCGAAGAGGTGATTCAGACAGCCACCGAACAGCTCGCCCGAAACGCCAACCCTCTCCGATCACTTCTTATCCGCCATCCGTTCAAGATTTTCATCGCCATCACAGTTCTTACGGCTTTCATCATGTACCGATTCGTTCTGGGCCTAACAACTATCCCGTCGCCTTTCGTGGCTGTGAGCATCCAACATACCGTTCCCCACACCACGGCCGACTTCACCTCAGATTCCTTCGGGAAGCTCCAAGACTTAGCCCAACAGTTAGACAAGCACTGCGAGCTCGCTGAGAAGGTCAGGCTGGATGCTCAGGATGTCTACAGGCTCACCAACAACGCGACGCTGCAGAATGCTCTTGAGACGCTCACGTTCACACCCAACGTGCTCAGAAAAGCGGCCAAGGGCATCAACAAGGCTGCCAAAGCTGGCAAGACAACACGCGACATGCTCCAGGAGATGGCTTCGCTGGTTGAGGAGGCGGTCAAGCGTGTGCCGGTTGAGGTCGAAGCGGCCTTGACGTATTTTCAACAGACGCTCCACAAGTTGAAGCTGAGATTAGGGATGGTGCTTAGTCTCTTCAATGATACCATCGTCGTTGAAGTCAAGGTAAGCGCGCCCTTTTGAGAGTGAGAATGATTGGCTCACGAAAAACACCAGGAGCATGACGACAAGCTCGAGAAATTGAATGAGCTTCTTGTCATGGTAGCCGAGAGCCCCAAGAAACGGTCCTTTGGGAGATTTATTTCGGGCCTTCGGCAGGGCAACCTGCTAGACGACGAGGGCCCACCACCGACGCAGGAATTGTCAGAAAAGCTCACCAGAGGACCCGCACGCACCCTGTCCTACGCCATCCCCTTTCTCGGCAATTACACTGAGCTGCTGCAGAGACTGGAAAGCGAGCTGCAGGAGGATGCAATTGGCGACACGCACTGGACCTCAAGGGCGGAACTCGAGGCGCTGGCAAGCTCTGCTGGTGGCGCCGGAAATGTCGCTCCCGCCGTGGCGCGCAATCTCGAGATCCTCATTCAAATGGTGGACCTGGTGCAGCTGCAGTTTGACTGATACGTACGTTGTAAGGAACGACGACGACGAGATCAGAAAGGACAGCATAAGGACGCGTCGGACCAAGTGGGCAAGAGGCGGCTTTTCCAGGATTTCTTTTTCTCTGGGCGTGCTTAGGCTTCCTACGGCAAAGATGAGGCATGTATGTACTGCAAAGGGCGTATTTATGCGATTAATGTGGTCACTCCATGTCTAAAGGACGTCCAAATGTGAGAGCAAGTTCGCTTAATCGCCCGATGAGGGAAGTTGGTGAGACAAGGCCGGCCCACTGCAGTACCTCAGCCAGCAGCCACGAAGACTTTGCACTTGTCACATTTTGATTGCAATTCCTTGTCTCCATTCAACAACGGCATCGCAACACCCGCCTCAGCCAGAGCCGCAGCCGCCGGCGCCGAGTCGAAAGCGGCGCTACACAGACTGACTGCACCGAGCATCGGATACGGGAGACGGATCTACTTGTGCGTACCGCACGAGCGTGGGCGTTACAAGCGGCAGGCAGGCAAGCGCTGACGATGAGGCGACAGGTGTCAGTCATGCAAATGAATCGCAAGATGAACGATGACGAGAGGGAGACGTACATGGTGTGTTGATTACCCGTTTCCGTTCCGTTCTCTTCTTTTCCTTTCCCACCACCACCCCCAGTACAGTACAGCACAGTACACGAGCTCATTGGTATTTTATTCGCCGTACGTACAGACGACCATCAAGTCGCTTGAGGGGGAGATCCATGACCTGCGCCGCCAGCTCGCCGCGGCCCAGGTTTTGCTCGACGAGGCAACGGCCAGAGTGGATAGCTTGGAAGAGCAGAACGGCGTCCTGCTCAGCGATATGACCAAGACCCAAGCTTGTTCGAACAAAGCGATGGCGCTGTTGAAAGCCTTAAATGAACAGGGAACGTAGGAGCAGAAGAACTGTGGCGTGCAATGACCAAAGAAAGAAAAAAGAAAAGTTGCCGAATGCACGTCGTCGCGATCCATCTGATGGTCTTCTTCTACACCTGTCGCTGTGTCCCTCCTACTGCTCTCCCGCAACACCACCAACGGCAAACAAGCAATTCGCAGGCGGCCGGCGCAGCTCGATTGAACTGGAACCGAGAGATAGATGTGAGGGCCTCACAATAGGCAAAGGACGGATGAGCTCTTCGGGACAAGACGGCGGGACAACCACATGCGACCAGAGTGCATTGCAGGTGCGGCTTAGACCCCGATGATTTGTACATAGGGTCAACACGGATGGAAAATCTGCCAAGGCAAATCCAACCGTGGTAGTGGCCGCTGAGACATCTGATCTTGAACCCCAAAAGCGTTCCATGTTTGACATGTGTCTGAATATGATGCTGCTGTGCCGCCCTGGTCTGGCCGAAACGGTCGTTGCAAGATTAGGACCATGGCCGCGAGGGCCAGTCAAGCTTGCTATCCGTCTATCCCCTCTCTGGCTTTCTAAAGAACCTTTCCTAAGAGAAGCACACACTTGATATCTAACACCTCACTGCGTTCCACCATCGCCACCACTTTCCTGGATGATGACTTCGGAAGAAGATTCTATGGCTGTTAAAGGGAGAAGAGTCAGGAGTCAGGAATGAATGGTAATTATGATCCCACAAGGCGCCTGTCGTTCGGTCGCTAACAAGAATACTAGTTAGATGCGTCTGCTTCGATATGCACATGGTCAACGGCGGCCCACCTCGTCCATCTATCCACCGTTCGACTGACTGCACGACCGCGCAGGTGTTTCGTCGACTGACTTGGGTCTAGCTGGTTGGCTTGTCTCCATTTTCCCCCTTTTCTCCTGGTAATCCTAGTTCATTTTTCATGTACCACATAGCACACTCCCCTGATCCTGAACCATTCAATCTACCACTTTCGGGAGAATCACGGCTGTCCATGCTGATGGCGTCCCTATCTGCGTCGACCCACCCAGCCCCACTCACGGTCAGTCCTCAACTGGCAAGTGGGTCTCAGCCGTGGACGGACCTGGAGACGATACTCGTTCGCGCGGCCACGGCTGACAGCTGGCGGCGGCGGCCACGCGTTTGGGGACTGGCATGGTGGAGCGTCGCCGTGTATCTGTAGTCTGATGGGCCGGTTGGTCAGAGGCCGCGTAGGATGGGTGGTGGTGATGGTGGTGGTACGTACCTTCAGCAGCTGCTTGACATGACTGACCATCAGCCATGACCATGTCCTCGAAATACAATGCCCCGCGTGACGACCTGGCCGCATCAACCATGCTCCTGCCCTCGCGCCACATGTCGTCGTTTTCGCTCTTCAGACGCTCGATTTCTTGCTTCTTGCGCTCCAAGCGCTCCGCCCATCGCGCCTCGGCGGCCTGTTGTAGTGCTTCCTCGTCCTTTTTGGCGCGTGACAGCCGCAGCTTCAGCTTCCGCGCTTCGGGCCTGTACTTGGCCGCTTGCTCCCAGTAGACGTGGGATTGCTGCCTCAGATCGGTGACTTCGCTCTCTAGCTGGGCGTTTTGCTGCGTCAGGCCGTCAACTTGCGCTGCAGCTGTGCGTTCTGCTGCGTCAGTCGGTCCACCACGGCCCGCAGCCCTGCCGCCGGCTCTTGGGCGTCCGAAGAAGATGCTGGGGAGGCACGGGGGTTGGCCATTGTTCCGAGGGGTCTTGCAGGTCTTTGCTTTTCTTGTCGTCATCGTCGTCGACGAGAATATCTTGAGATCAACTGTTGTCCATTCATCCCATTTTTGCAAAATCTGACAGTTCGTGTACACACCTGCAACAGGCCGCAATGGCCTGACCTGAAAGCGACGGAAACGGCATCAGGCGTATCGTATCGCGAGTCCGCACGAAGCCGTCATCAGCGCTTAGTTTCGACGTCGCACGGAAACACGATCAAGGCCGTGTAACCCCAGGCAGCTGTCTGTCTGTCACTCTGATACCTGGTACCGTAAGACAGTGCCGGGTATGTACCATCTTGACACTGCATTCTGATGCTTGGGGGGGCTTGAAAAACGGAACTGGAGTGCCTCCACAGTGAGTCGTGCGCAGCTAGTCCGTAGTTAGTTAGTCCACCAGGCACGTGCGCGGTGCGCGTCCTTAGCGACGACGACTCCATCACCGCACGCGCGTCCTCCACTCTCAGTACACAATACAATTGATTCTGCTCCTTCCGGACCGCCAGTGTGCCTGGCCTCCATCAACGACCATTGACAAGGTGCAAGAAAAGGTGTAGAGGGCTGGCTTCAATCGCCCAAGACAATGTTGAACCTACTACTACGGCACAAATGACTGATGAAATCCGCTGCTTCGTACACATCAGCGAGCCCCTCCTGCCCTCTCACTTTCTGCAGAACATCCCCGCGACCTTGGCCATCTGGCAATCGTGCCACAGCTCCATCCTCTCCTGCTCTGCCCGGTTACACTCATCAACAGCCTTCCTCGTCTTCTCCTGGAAGTCTTCCATGAGCATCAGTACCTGCCTTTCTGAGGGGGCCTCATGGTTGTGCCCATGTTGGGCAAAAAAGTCACTGAATAGCGCGTTTAGCTGCTCGCGCTTCTCATTTGCCCTGGACTTTGCGGCCGCCTCAGCCGCCTTCTTCTCCCCCACCGCCGCCGCTGCTACCAGTATCTTGCCCATGTAATGGGCGGCGGCGGCACGCTGCTCCTCCGCCTCGGTGCGTCCTCGCGTGTGGAGAGCTGACGGCGGCGTTTGCTCGACCTTTGCCGGCACGTTCGGCGCCCACGCTGCTGCTCCGGTGGACGCGCCGCTCCTGATGTTGGCGAGCGTGGCGCTAGTGGGATTGGGGCGCTGATGCAGCTGGGAAGAGGGCGTAGATGGCGGAGCGCCAAAAAAGGGCATGCCGTGGCGTGGCTCTAGGCTGTGCATTAACATGACGCCCTTATCAAAGAAGGCGGCTATCACTACCTGTATCTTTCGAGGGGTATGGGGCAGTAGCTGACGGCGGCGTTTGCTTAACACTTGCCGGCGTGTTCTGTGCCCACGCTGTTCCGGTGGACACGCCGCTCTTGCCGTGGGCGAGCGTGGTGCTAGGATCACGGTGCGGAATCTGCCAGAGGGAGGGTTGAGATGGCGAAGCGGCAGAGGAGATGGTGTGGTGTGGCTCCTGGTCGTGCATCGGCGCGGCGCCCTTGTAAAACGAGGCGGCGTCGTCGCCATCTTTGTCTTCGTCTTCGTCGTTGGGGATGAGCAGCGGCGCTTTGGTGTTGGTGCTGCTGTCGGTGGCGTCTTCTTTGTTGGCCCATGCTTGTATTCTTGCTGCGTTAATCATGGTCCGCAGCTGACTTTGCACTTGGTCCTGGAGGGTCTTCTTGCTTTCTTCGTCGTATGTTGTGTCTGAAACCCCGAGGTTCAACGCGGTGAAGACGGGCTCGCAAGCCGGCTGTGTGACGCGGCCGCCGGGAAATTCATCTAGATGGTCTGCCACCCATGCGTCCAGCGGCTTCAATGCGATAGAATGGGTCCAATTGATAGGCGATAGAACGGCACCACGGTCGATGGCCATGCCGAGGAAAGACTGGGGGAGAGTGTCAGTAATGAGGCGTTATGAGTGGTCTTAACGTACCGTGGGCGTGCAGAGGGCTGTGAGGGAACTGAGGTCAGAAGCCATGGCTGGTTAGGAGACAATTGGGAGGTCGACGAATGGGTATGTGGTATTAAGTAAATGAAGAGAAGACAACTCCTAGAAGCTACAGGTGTCAGTTGAGAACACGGGGCTTTATACTCCTGCCTAGTCCGAGGTGTAACCCGAATGTGGAAGAGCATCCGGTATACGCCCTCAGTTCCTTGCCGATTCCGGTCATGTCGCCGCGATTCACTTCCTGGCCTTCAGCTTCATGCTCTCTCCGTGACTGGAGGCCGCGGGCGGGCGGGACCTCCTTGGACGCACATACGGCTTGGGACATCAACCACTTCAGACAGGTTAGGGCTAGGGCGTTTGTAGCCGCCGTAGGCCATGCATATATAATATTTTCACACACACACATCAGGCGGGCGGGCGGGAAACGAGCCCATGAGATAATGGATGCCCGGTTCCGTGGGAGATGGGGTGTGGACGGCATGGTGGGAGCCCTGTTAGATCGCTGTTTTTGTTGCAACGTCACACCAAGTCGATGCATCCCAACGGCTCGTCGCGTCCGAGCTGCAAGACTTAGGATACAGCTCATCTCATGGATTTCACCGTCAGGCGAATACGGCCTCTTGCAGATTCTGCCAAGAAGTTAGCTGGAGTGAGGGAGCCAGAGTGGTTGGTTTAGAGCAGCACCCAGAGCACATATGTAGCTTGCTTACTTGGGTGGACGGACAGTTCATCCATCCTGTCAACCTCCTCTTTCGTGGACCAACACCACCCACCGGCACCAACCAACATTCCCTCCGCTACACACAATGGCTTCTCCCTCGGCCGCTCCAGACGCCTCTGACAAAACCAGGCATCGTGCGCACACCTCACCCTCTCTCTCTCTCTCTCGCTCACCTTCCCAAACAAACGCCTACACCACGAAAAGAACTGACGCTGACTGGACTGGCATCAGACATGACCAAAGCCGAACGCGACTACGTCGACGCCTTCATTCACTTGGAGCAAACTCGGGAAGAGTACCAAAGCCAGAAGCGACAGGTCAAGCAAAAGAAGCAGGAGGTGGCAGCGGCCACGGCCGCCGCCGCCGCCGCCAACGCCGCCGCCCAAGCGCATCGCAGCGCCGTCAGGAAGGCCACGCGCGCCCTCGAGAAAGCCCGCAAAGCCCGCGCCGACGCCGACGTCAGGCGCATTAACGCCGCGTCTTGCTGCATCCGCACGCGCATAAAGCTGCCCACTGAGCCGCGCGCCGGCACGCCTCCGCCCATGCCGTCGCAGTCGACCTCGCGCGCTTCATCAATGGTACCCCAGCCCGAGTAGCAGCGTGTCGTGCACTTTGCCGACTGAAGGAGGACGGAGTCTGGATTCTCGAGGGGGGGTGGGATGCGATGGACGACGGGCGACGGGCGACGGATGACCCACATGGGGTAATAAGCAGCGTGCTGGGTGGGTGCAGGATCGGATTCAATACACCCAGTCTTCCTCTCCCACACTTTTGTTTTCCGTCGCTTCTGTATTTCTTTCCCACTGATTCAAGCCCCTCCTCGATGCTTCTCTTCATCACCATCGTCTTGTTGTCTCAGGAACGTCATATGGAAGTGACGCTTGTCAAAGGTGTCTGTCTGTTCAAGTGCGAGGCTGGTCATGTAGCAATGAGACGACGAATGCATGTCGTTGTTGATTATTGGCTCATCGTCTTTTTTGACCTGATCAACGCGCCCGACATGCCGGCTTCTTTCTTGCCCGCACCGCACCGCCAGAAGACAAGCGGTACGCCGTGCGTGCGTCCTGGAGCTTTGCATGTCTGCGCTTCTTCTTCCTCTTTTCATCCGCGCGCGCCACGTACAGATGCAATTCCAAATAAAGGCCAAGGTCGGCCACGTTTGTTGCGAGATTCTTTGCCGTAGTCATCATCTCCTATTTCTCTCCCTTTTCCCATTCTCCCATTGGCTGGGCGGAAAGGGTACGCGGCAGTTAAGATGGGAACACCAAGGCTGAAGTCGCGGCGACGCAGCGAGAGGCCCACGGCAACAGGCACTACCATGTCGTCGAGGCGGCGCCGAGGCCAGGGGGCTTAAAGGCAAAATCCAATGGCGGCTAGATGAGGTCATCAGTCAGCGGACAAGAGCGCGGATTACTTTGCGGACAAACTATCAGAAGGGGTCCATATTAGTCGAGATTGTGGTCCGCGTGAGGCCAGGGCAAGTCAAGGAGAGAGGGGCACTCAAGCGCCTTAAGTTCGTTGCGTGGATGCCAGGCGGCTTCAGCTTTGGAGGCTCGGCTGGGCTTCGTACTCACATTGTTGTATAGACGGCAGCATGTGGACCTGGGCATGGACGTGCGCTGGCGGATGAGGGAGATAGATGTACGAGCGGGAGTGTGGTGGTGCCGTGGTGGTGCTCGGGGAACGGGGCTCCGTGTCCGTGTCCGTGTCGGGGCCTGGCCTGGCTGCGTCGGCGTCAGCGTAAAACACCACAACACTCGCTCAGCTGTCACCAAGCATCTTTGCGTCCGCTTCCACGACCTCTTGATCCGCACCTGGACCGGCATTCCTAAGCGGCACTGATATCCCTTGCAACTCCTGTCGCTTCCTTCGGGGCCACTTGGTGCGATTCGTCCACGGAGGATTCAGATGCAGCCGTCGTCGATGTATGCTGCTCATTGAGGGTATGGAGGTGCACCCTGTCTGCTCTTTTTGCGGCGACCAGCGCGTCACCAACATTGTCCTTGGGCTTCCACGTCGGCAGCCAGTCGCCCTCCCATTGTTGGCTGGCGAGAATGCGCACCGCAGCCCAGTTATCAATGTCGTCCGGTCGTCTTGGTCGGGGGTGGCGACGGCGGCAGCGGCGGCTGGTTGGCACTTGTTGATTTCGCGAAGCGGCGATGAGAAATTCAAGAGGGAGTCGGTCGTAGTGCAGTAGGTGATGTGATGGAGACAGAGGACGGGACCGTCGGAGGAGAAGAGTGCGGCCGACCTGACTCCTTTCTATGACGTCAGATGTTCCCAGATGTGTCCTTGACGCAACGCGACGCGACGCGACGCGACGCGATACCAACACTAATACTAACACAACCTGCACGTACACTCGCTGCCCTGATGCAGTCGCCTCATGGTCCATTTTGTCGCATTGCCCTCCCTCCCGTGCACGCAATGGCTTGTCGGATCCTAGCCCTGAAACTCAACCCACCATTGCCACACGGCTCGACGCGCTCCTCATCACGCCCTTTAACAATGAAGCCCAAGGCGGCAACCCTTTACATAAAGAGAGGGAGGGTAGTAAGAGGTAGGTGTGAATCCCAATGGATCAAACAAAGCTAACAGCGATAGGACCCTCAACAACTTCTGCACCGTAAACCTCGCCGCTTTAGCAACACCATGGGGTGAGAGCGGGCCGTGCCAGCGTCGACGCCGACAGCCGAACTATTTCTACTGAGGTGCACATGGAGGTGGTGGACGACTCAATTCGCCAGGGAGCAGCCCATTCTGCTTGTTCGCTAAAAGTCCACACGGTTTTCCGGCCGCTTCCACAGACGAAGCATACATACAGTTGGCTTAGCAAAGTGGTGGCGGCGGCGAGCCAGAGGTAAACCAGATACACAAGCTTCAGGTCAGGATTCCACTAGAAAAGTAGGGGAAGAACAACGAGTGTGCAGCAGCAGCAGCAGCAGCGAGGGCCAAGAAATGTTCCATCGCAACATGGTAGCGCTGTAAATTAACAGCTTCGAATTCCCGTGCAGCGCGCTGGTGAGGAGCCTGCGGGAGTAGAGGGACCAGATTTTCCAGGAAACAGGATGGACCATCACCTTGCAGGAGCAGGAGCACCACGACCGCGTCCGGTCCTCCTCCAATGGGCGCATGGCATGCCATGGTATCCATCTTAAGACGCGGAGCGCGTCGGAGAAGAAGAAGCGACCCAGCACGCTCGAACCGGCCGGCAAGATTCCGTCCATTATCCAAATGCTCGGCGTGCGCCCTTGACCCGGCCGCCGTCCACCACTACCCTGCCACCGATACTAGGGCCCTCTTGTCGCCTGAAGCCAGCAACCTCCTCTGTGCGCAAGTGCGCCCGGCATCTGACGTACAGAGGCAGTTGGCCAAAGTACTGATGATGTAGGAGCTGCGGCAGCAGCGGGGAGAGGAAGGAGCACGAGGGGAACGAGGATGAGCACCTATGATGGTCGAGCCTGATGAGCTCGCTTGTCATTCTGGCACCGGCTCGGCGTCTCTTCTGCAGCAGATGTATTGATCAGTGTTGGGCATGTCAAGAGCGGGCGGAGCGGACGGGTAGTGCGGAGGTTAACACGACGTGGGCTGTGATTAATTAATAATGGCGGTAGTAGTTGGTAGACATGGCCAGGTTTATTAGTTGGAATTTTAGCTATAACTACGTTGGCGAATCAATTCGTATTGCTTAATGATGTTGAGGCTCATCTTACCGCTGTGCTTGGTCTGGTATACCTTGGCTGTGCTGACAAGAGACTAACCATCCTAGGCAGTTTGATCTCCGACCATTCCCATGCCTCCCTGGACTTAGCCCACATGAGCAAAACCTAAGCCACTATGCGCTACATGCTTACCACAGCAGGCAAATAAGGCGTTCTTCTCTTAAATGAGTCTGCTTCTTACCGTCCGTTAGCAACTTCATGGCCCCGTCAAGGCCTGCAGCCTCATCCTGAGAGCTTTATAGTCCTCTGCGCCGCCTGCTTCCCCCTCCTCTATTGTCAACGAGCATCCGCAACTGCTATTCCACCACTTCACCCACCTAGCGCTGGACGAGCGGCGAACGGCGTACAAGTTGTCTCGGCCCATTTTTCGGCCTTGAGGCATGCATGAGCTGCATGCAAGCATGGAGGCCGTCAGATAGGCATGCACATATTGTCCGTTGTTTCCTTCCTATGGTGATGAGATGGATGAGACCGGCTTAAGCCAGACGGACGGCGTGTCTTTTGATGGTGGCAATCTCAAGTCCTGCCAGACAGCTCCATAAAGCCTTCAAGTGCTCACAAGCATGGATAACTGCCGGCGGAATAATAAGGCCCCCGCCACAATTGGTGAGGGAGGGATGCAGATGAGGTGACTCTGCATACATATCCAGCGCGGCCCAACATCTAAGAAAAGAAGCCTTTTGGAGAAAAATGGCGCCACAGCGTGTTATGAGAGAAGTCTGAGCAAATTTCTGCCGCAGTATCACTGCTACTCCTTGTTTACCCCCTCCCTCACCACATCTTACTTAGCACAAGGAAGGCAAGCTCCACGGCAAAAATGGCCCGTCGTCCTTACCACACCACACCACCAATGAATGTAGCGCTGGCCGTCTTGAACCAAAAGCCTCAGCACAAGGAAGTTGACCTTGTCATAACCGCGTCCTCCGCTTTTTCCGCCGCTGTTTGAAACTCTCGCCGCCCTCTTCTGCCCCCGCCCCGCCCCCTAAAGCAAACCAAATTTCCTAAGAATCGCCTTAAACGCGTGCTCTCATTCGCAGTGGCAGTGATAAGCCAATCGCGCCAGCTCAAGCACGCACGCGAGGCACGAAGCGCCGCCGATACCGCCAGTCAGTCAACACGGGGGAAAGCCGCCGAGGAAAATCGAAAGAGCTAATAGGTTGGTAGGTAGGTAGGTAGGTCATCAATGTAAGCATTTCTATGATTCCCCCCCGCCGCGCAGCGTGCGATGCCTGATGAGGACGAGGCCGTCATTGGCAGGAGTGGGTCATCGTGGCGCCAAAGATGGCCGCCGTGAGCTCAGAGACGTGACGGGCGGTGTTGGAGCATAGAATATATGGATCTGATGGCGGAGAAAATGACAGACAGCGGTCAAAAAAACCGAGCTGCGCGCCCAGCCAGATGACCGACTGCCATGGAGAACGCGCGTGTGCGTGGCCGGACCGCATCACGCACCCAGTGCAAAAGGAACGAGCCGGCGCTTGAGCCTCGCTCGCTTCATGGAGGCACGCCAGGCGCTCAACCGCGACAGTATAGCTTGCTGCCGGCAGTGGACCGACCAGCAGCTTGAATCCCTTGCGATGCCGCACTGTTGTTGTTGGCATGTCTGGGTTTCAACTCGTCGCAGCGCGCGCGGAGAGAGAGAGAGGCGCTTTGGGCTCCGCCTTGGTTTGCAGCAGTCTGCCTAGGCGTGGCGATACTTTGGCCAGGGAAGCGGAAAGCGCAGGGCAGGCAGGCGTCTTGTTAGGAGCGAGTGGGTGGGTTCGCGCGCCTGCGTTGCTGCCTTGGGCGTAGGTATGGGTCTGGGGTTTGCGTGGCTGTGCGATTTTTGCGGCAGCAGCTATCTAGAGACAGAAAACGGATGCCTGGCCGCTTGCGGGGCTGCGTCGGTCGGGACAACAAGAGAGATTCGAGACATGTTGGTAGGCGGTGGCTGGCAAAAGAGAGAGGGGAAGAGAAATGGTTTCAATGCAGACCATTGAGCCCGAGCGAAGCCCGTAGGTATGCAATGAGCCAACAAACAACAAGCCAAAGCGCCTCCGCGGATGCCGTCATGATGGCAAAGAAGATCCGCGGCTTTGGATGACGCTTGAGGCATTCAGCACTGACTGACTGTAAGGACGGACTTCTTTGCCGTGTTCCACAATGGTACAGACGGCGACGACGACGACGACGACGACGACGACGACGACGACGACGACGACGACGACGAATACCCGACAAAACGGCCTGACCGAGGACTGTGCAGCAGCGCGCCTGTTAAGAACGATCAAGGGAAGGAGGAGCTCCCATGATGGGTCGTGCACAATGAATGGCATCATCCGCGACCGCACGCGGGCATGTGGGATGCTCGGGCGAAGGTCCTGCGAGGAGTGCTGGACGGAGACAACGTTGGGCGCCATGAGGAAAGATTTCAGGCCGGCCGGCCTTGCTTGACAGAATGAGAGTGACAGCACCTGACGCGGTGGCCTTTTGGTCCCATGTATTGTCCTCGTCAAACCAACCAGGGCTTCCCACCGACCGGCGCCAGGCATGCTCAACGGGAGAAGTTTTGGCAGCCTTCAACACCAAGCCAGCCAGCCCAGTAGTGTATCGCTTTGTCTCGCCGTCTTCCGGTTGCCATGCCGTGGAGAGCTTGACCAGGAGGGTCGCAAGACCGACCTGCATGCAAAATGGTGGATGCGGTGTTGAGATGTGGCATGACGAAAAGCTCACGGTAGATCCCTGTGTGCGCCGCTGAGGGAGGCGAATTCGTGCCCCTGGTTTTTACTACGGAGGATGATGGCGGGTCAGGGGATGTCGCATGCTGTCTTGCAGGGACAGACGGGCCCAGGCCCCGGCCGACATGAGCATTGTGGTCGGAAGCGACGGGGAGAGATGGAGAAAACGGTGGAGCAGCATCCGGACCGGACGCCAGGTGAGCTGCGTGCTGTAGAGAGGGACAGGATTTGAGACGGACGGACGGTGCGTACGAGCAGGGCAGGTTCAGGCGGTACAGGAGGGGGTTCGAGGCTACCTAGGTAGTTTTTTGTCAGTACGCGAGGGCTCAAAGAAACGGCGGGATGATTCAACTGACCATCTGTTCATCATGATGGTATTGTTTCTAGCTGGCCACAGTCGCAGCATTTCATCTTGTTCACCGCTGCCGACCTCGCGGCTGGTTTCTCCGACCCAATGGGCGAGAAGGTTGCGGAAGGCTGCCCGGGCAGGTCGGCTCAGAAGAGGCAGCCATCAATATCTTCATCCAGCCTTGCCCGGGGTCCGTTGCTCTCTGTGCCTCACTTCGCTCTGTTTCTGCCACAGACGTAGAGTCTAGTCTGGTTGTTCCCGGTTGCGATGGAGTAAGAGTCCCGTGGTTCTGACTACTTTGGTGGAGCAGGTAGGTGTATTCTTTTCCGACGCGGTGGCGTCGTGTTGGAGTTGCTGCTCAAGCAAGAGACGACGGGTGCTGGATGACCGAGTAGTATGCTGTCTTCCCCAAGGTTTCTTGGTAGCTGGCAGGCGAGAATTAGTTGCGGAACAAGTGTCTGTCTGCTGTTAGTTGGGCACGCACTCGTCCGAACAATCGAGTCGGTCGACCTACCAAGACTCGTTCCACTCAGCACCAAGGTGGCTTGCACCAAATCCAAGCAAGACGGCGCACACCCTCGCCCGCGGCCAGCGGTGCCGCGACGTCATTGTCTTTGTGCTCAGCGAAGATGCGGATGCGCGATCGGGATCACGGTCGGACGAGTTGGAGGCGGCGCGTTGACGAGACGAATCGGCTTTTGGCGGTGGGTTGGTCAAAACGGCGTGGCAGAGTCATGCTATGTCAGTGTCAAGCACGTAGATGGTTGGCACTGCGACAACATCCAGGCGCATTTTGTCCGGACCGTGTTTTGTCCGGACCGACCGACGTACTTCTGACTCGTTCTGCCTGAGCCGAGCACACTCCCGCCGTCGCGTCGCGTCACCCTAAAACAAAACATTGCGCGTCGAAATGCGTCGACAAGACGATGAGAGGGCTGTGGGTGGCAGCACTTGAAAGGGCCTCTCCTCTCCCGCGGCACCTCTCCACCATACACGGATATCCAGCTGTCCAAGCCCTCCCTCCACCCCGCGCGTCGCATCACATAATACCTTGAGCCACGCTCTCCGACGACGAAGCGGACACGCCTGTTCGCCTTGAGTATGTAGTGACATTGAGATGGCCGTCCTTGTGCCTACCTGCAACCAGCGGGTGCCGCAAACTGAACGCCGCCACTGTTAATTTGTTCCTTCAAGAGGGCGAATGAACCCAGGCGATGGCAACAGCGCCGTCTATTATTCAGTCATCGGAAAATGCGGCGGCCCGGGGAGATTGTCGGCGGCCCGGACAGATTGTCGGTGGTCCGGGCCAGTCAGATTGTCGCCGGAGTTCCCGCGGGCGACTTCGCAAGAGTCCATTGTAGGTAGCAGCAACACCACCACACCACACCTTCACATGGTAAGATACATACAGCGATTGAGCATCCCCAGGGACAACGAGCGGGCCGGCGTGCAAAATCAACAGGCTCTCTCGCACAAAATAGGGCGCATTTTGTCCGGACCGTGTAATGAACCACGCCAGGCACTGTTCCTTTCTTCCCAGAAATAACACACCTTTTCTCCCTGTGAGCACAAGGCCGATTCGAACGAACCACACGCACACCCACCCAGCTTTGCTGCCGCATTGCCTCTGCCGCCGTCACCAGGGCCTGCTCGCATTCCATGGCCAAGGAGGAGACCCTCGGTGCGCTGTTGCAGAAACTCGCGGCTAATGACAACAATGAGTAGAAGGAGAAGGACTGGGGTGAGGCCGAGGATGCTAGGTCGAAGCCATCCGTAAGATGGCCATGTCAGTCATCAAATCTGTCTGTGGATGTGTGAGCGTGTGGAGTCGATCGGAGAGCTCTCCCCCTGTACTTCCTTCAATGAGTCCCTGTCGTGTCCGTTGAAGCGGTGCCCGATCCTGCGCTCGATCTGGCCGCGGCTTGTTCAAGAGCGAGGGACTCCGGGATGCCCTCCATGTGACATCACGCCCTTGCGCATCTTCCTCCTGCGTCTCCACGGACTGCGGACTGACTGGTTCATGTTCCCTCCCGCTCATCTCCTCCGTCTTCTTATTGGGGCGAGTTCATGTCGTCGTCTCCTGGTTGCATCGGAGGTTCGAGGTTTTTGTTGTTTGCGCTGCGTCGTTGGAGAAGAGAGAGGATCCAAGCAAAGAGCGCGACAGATCTTGGCTGAAAGTTACGAGGGTGAGTGGCAGAGGGAATGATCAAGGACACGGACAACGGCTTCTTTTGTTGTGATAAGAGGTAGTTGACGTGGTGGACGACATGACATGGTACATCCAGATGGGAAGTGAAGATGGACGGTGTAGCCAAAAGAGTGAGTGAGAACAGGCCCTTTTATCGCCTCGAGGTCAGTCTTGTTGCCTAGGTGTTAATGCACAGCGGAAGACAAGCGGGACGTCAGATCAAGACACCTGCAGACAGAGGAGCGATTGAAGATTTTGTCGTCATGGCGTCAAGCAGACGTCGACTTTTTCTCCCTCTATCCTTCTTCACCTCTTGGCCTAAGAGAGTATACCATTCCTCGGGCGCACCCAATGGCTACCGCAGCCGCTGATGCTGCTGTCACTGTAAACGGTCAGCCTTTCCTCTATCCTACTGATGGGTACCAACATCACTCACACGTAACCCGACAAAACCAGCCGCGCCGTCTCCTCCTCTCATCTCGCAATCACTCCAGTCCCATCACGGCTCGCGCAAGTGGCGGTACCTGTCACTATCATAGCCCCCCCTCTCATGTCCCCTCTGCCCAAACAAGAGCCTGGAAATCCAAGCGACGAACTGGATGCTGCACCAGCAGAACAAGAGGAAAAGGGCGCTGATGGCGACCGTAGTCGAAAGGCCCACGCCACCTCTGGGGCCGTTGCCGCCACGATGGGTGCTCTGGCCTGTTGTTTGCCTGGCTACCATGCATGCATGTTAGAGAGAGAGACGCAATCGCAGCCAGCCTAAGGAGTGCGCATATGTACCTTTCTTTGGAGGCGCCATTCTCGCCAAGTGACGCAGTCAGAATCGAATGCGAGGGTTGTGTAAGTGGGTGGGTGGTAGAGGATTGGCCTTTTGTTGTTTTGCACATGGGGTTTTTGACTGACACTTTGTAGTCGGTCGGTCGGTCGTGTGGGCTCACCAGCGGAAATGATATGCAGTAGGCACCCGGGCCAGCGCAACGACCAAGTTCGGAATAAGAGCCTTTCGTGTCTTTGGAAACACACCATCAGCTCCAGGTTGGACGGCTGGCTGGCGAAGATGGCCGATTGCGGTGGTGCTTCCGGCCAACCACATGCTCCTCCCGCGCGCTCTCAAACACACCTGCCCATTGACCACGAATCTGACACCCATGTCTGAGCCCGGAGCTCCTCCTCCCAAATCGTCGAATTTTGCCAGAAAGGGGGTGCCCCGTTCTTGGCTGCCACGACACGACGTTCTGCTGCTCCCCGACTTGTCGTTGAACTGGCTGGGATGGGACAAAGCTGCGACACGAAGCAAAGTCCCAGGAGACTGGAATGCCACAGCAGATGCGGGCGGGCGGGCGGGCGGTTGGACAGGCCGTGTGCTCCCGCTGTCCACGAAGGTTGTAGTTGCACAACAGCTTTTTTTTTTGAGCGATCAATGATCGCAACACTGGCATCGTCCATATGTATGTACATAGCCGGTATGGATTCATTGCATGTAACCTGGCGTCGAGCCTGGGCCTGGGCCTGGGCCTGGGCCTGGAGGATCGTCGCCAGCCACCCACGCACGCTGTAGACAACCACCTGGACGGAACAAAGCCGGGGTTAGGTCATCTGTCGACTTGAAATGAAAGTTTCTGCCAATAGACGGGATGAGAGAGAGAGAGCAGCACGCTGCCGACTGACATTTCTGACCGCCGCCGGGTGGCCGCTCAGGAGAAGACGCCTCACCGCAAGGTCTGTCCCAGAATAGGTTCAGGGTATGAAAAGTCGACCGGTGGCGGCGGACCATGTACAAACGCGATGACTACCACGACGTCACCCTTGACAACGAGCAAGTGCACCATCGCGGCAAAGCAGCAGCAGGCCGACGCTGAGGCGCACTACATGCATGCAGTGCATGGATGAGCAGGTGGCGCGTCTGGCAGCGCTGGACTGACGGATGAAAAGACGCGTTCCGCGAAGAGGGCAACGGGCTGTGGGGGACCTGCTCTGACGCGCAGCGCGACGCCTTGTATGCTTATTTTTTGACTGGAAGATGCACACTCTGAGTCTTCGGGTCATGGAGGCTGAGGAAAAGGAGAAGACCACGGCCAAGCAAGGCTAAGGAGAGGGCTGTGAGTAAGGAAGAGGTGGTCCACGGAAAAGCTCAAAGTCATCAGGCTCGAAATCATCCATGTCTGTGGTTTTCATTTTGGTAGCGGCGGTACGAAACACATGAATGGTATTCTGTCTCTCTCTCTCTCTTCCTCCCTTTCCCTCCCTGCTAAAAGAAGAAAAATCTGCCTCATCCATCTCTACCTCCTCACGCATTGCGTCAGTCGCATCAATCAATGAGACGGTGGGAGTGAGCAAAAAGAAAACCAAAAAAGTTGCATCGCCAGCTCCCGCGCACACGGTAGAAAAGAGGCACAATTTTCTAATACATTTTCAGCAGTCCGGAGGAAAAGAAAGATTGGAAACGAGAGTGATGAATGAGGAAAATGAAAGAGGATAGGAAGGAGATGTGCATCGTGTCTCTGTGCGTCCGCGTCCGTCGTCGTCGTCCCAACAGGGGCTGCTCATCAGAAGGGGGGGTAGTCATGGCCTTAGCCGAAGTTGACGTTTATAGAAATATTGCCGTTGTTGGAGTAGTTGGAATTGGTGTTGTTGCCATTTGTCGTCACAGTAACGGTAAAAGACGTGGCAACGTTGGGATTCAGATTGAATTGGAACGACGGCGGCGGATTGAAGTGGGGCTGCGCATCGGCCTGGAACGGGGGCTGCCAAAACATGTCGTTTTCTTGTGTCGATGCCACGGGGGTGTCGGGAAACCGGCTGTTGGGCAGCGGAACTGTCTGCAGCGGATTGGCGTCCGCTGATGCTGTCGGACCTCTGGATTCTTGTGTCGATGCCATAGTGGTGGCAGGAAACCAGTTGTTGGCCAGCGGAACCGTCTGCAGCAGATCAAGTTCCGCTAATGCTGTCGGGTTGGGGGGCTGTGGGCCCACGCCGCGGGCTTGCTGCAGCATGTCATGGCCCTCAATCATGCCGCCGCCATCCTGGGACTCTTGTGATGGCAAGTTGAGTGCTGAGGGTACAGGCAACGGCTCGTCTTTGAGGGGAGGACAGGTTGGCGACGCTTGAAAGTATGGGTCAAGAGCAATATCGTCATGCTTTTCTCGCGGCGACGGACACGGGGTCGACAAGTCTGGACAAGAAGAAGCCATGCTGCAGGGGAGGCCCTTATCATTGCACCGGGCAAAAGGGAGTAGCACGTCGTCATTAGTGCTGCCCTGCAGAATGAAGCGGTAGTGTTTGGCGGCGCATTCGTCGCACTAAATGGGTCAAGGTCAGTCAAGTGCCGGGAGAATGGCCAAAAGGTACTTACAAGCTTGCGAGACCTCCATGAGGGGGTTTTTGTTGTCGTTGACGTTGATGGGGTGGAGTCCATGTTGACTTGACGTTCAGTGAGTGTTTACGTCTGGGGTCAAGGTCAAAACCTAGGGGTCGCCGTGTTTTATATTGTGACGGCGTCATGGTCGTTTGGCTGGCTGCCTTGCCGAAGAGGGGGCGGCGATCTACAGAATTTCTGCGTGGTTCCGAAATGAGGGTTTGTTGTTGCATGGTGTCGTTACACAGCAGCTCAGGCGTCTCGTCTCGTCTCGTTCGACGAGCTACTCAACACGACCACCACCACTCCTCAACTCCCCACCAAGATACTTGGTCACCATGCTCACGGCCACCAGCAACAAAGGCAAAGTTAGTAAGATTAACGCCCAAGGTACGCAAGTAAGTCCTCTCGCTTTCACTTGCTGCAGCGCACAACTGACACCATTTAAGACACCCTAAGGTGCCGTTTGCGACAAGGATGGCCATGGCAACCCGAAAAGTCATCAGGGCTCGGGACAGTCTTTCGAAGAGGTAACTACCTTTTGATCCATCATTACCTTATTTGTCTTCTAACACGCATGGGCCAGGACTTGTCTGGAGAAGAAGACCGTTAAAGCTTTCACGGCCATGCTTAACAACTTTCGCATGTGGCGATTGCAAGTCATGGACCGCAGCTTGGCGACAGGTTCCGGCGAATCCCTAATGAGCCCCATGACGACGAGTCGTCGATCCTCTAGCATTAAATTGAGCTTCCTTCTTGTCGCCCGTCGGCTTACTGTTTGCTGCTGTCCGTGTTCTCAGAATGTCTCGCAGCGCAAGCACCTACCGTGGCTCAATTCCTCAGCCCTCTGAATTCTCCGCCGTCTCAGTCGCCGCGGCCTCATTTTAATTATCCGCAGCCTCAATCTTAGTCTCCTACAGTAGATTGGAACCAGCTCTAGACCAAAGCGCTAATGCTCGTCACGTCCGTCTATAAAACCCCGCTGAGTTGTAAATTCGACCGCCACCACCATCATCCTCTTCCTTTTCTTCTTCTTTCCAATCCGATCCAACCCCATCATCTTCTGCTACACCATTTTGATCCAAAATGTATAGCCGCACACAGCCCGCCAAGGTCAAGGGCCGTTGCTGTGCGCAATACCGAACTATGGAGGGCGTGCAGTGCTCCATTTCCCGACGCGCAGGAACGCTGACGTGCGGCACGCACAAGCAGCTGGATTCCTTTATCCAGAGGCTGCTCTTGCGCGAGAGGCCCAAGACCATCAAAAATGTTTGGCGCAATCGCGAATTGGCAAGTTCAACTATCCAGCACCCAATGCTCCATTACCTAACTTCCATAGTGGATGGCGCCATTCCGCTTCGAGAACGAGGTCCGCTTCAAGAACGAGGAATTGAGTGATGGCCTGGACGCGGACTACGTCAACTCGGGCTCAGACACTTCCTCCTCCTCCGAAGAAGAGGCGGACGTGTCGGGCGACGACCCTTCCTCCTCCTCCGAAGAAGAGGCGGACGTGTCGGGCGATGACCCTTCCTCCTCCTCCGAAGAAGAGGCGGACGTGTTGGGCGATGACCCTTCCTCCTCCTCTGAAGAAGAGGCGGACGTGTTAGGCGATGACCCTTCCTCCTCCTCTGAACAAGAGGCGGACGTGTCGGGCGACGACCCTTCCTCCTCCTCCAAAGAAGAAGAGGCGTACGTGTCGGGCGACGACACTTTCTCCTCCGAAGAAGTGTACGTGTCGGGCGACGACACTTTCTCCTCCGAAGAAGTGTACGTGTCGGGCGACGAGAGGAACTTTTCCCACATGCGTCGCGTCCGTGACTTGATTCAAGCCACTCGCGCCGCCCCCGAAATGCTCCATCCAGCCACTTCTTCTATGACCACATCTTCCGGCGGCACTCGCATCACCACCTAGCGGGCTCGTCAAGTCCACTCCAGCGATACTGTAGCCGCTTTTCCTGCGACCGCGTCTTCCGGCAGCACTCGCTTCACCAGGCGGCCTCGAGTCCATCTCCCCGAATCACTCCCCTTGCACTCAAGCCCTCAATCTTCCAGCGAGGGCACCGAGCGCGATGACGAGCTCAGGTCATCACCCCCCACGTTCCCCACGCTCCCTGGCTCTCCAGCCCCCTCGACCTCAGCAGCCTTCACCCGCATGTCGCCACCGGAAACTCCGTCACTCAACGCCCGTGAAGCGGAGAGTGAGAAGCGGGCCATTTCGCCCCCGGAGCAGTCAGAGCAGTAGTGAAGCAGTCTCAAGTGCGTCATTAGCACGTGGTTGCAGGCGGGCGGAGGATAAAGAGAAGATTATTTTCCTTTCAACATTTTCCCTATCACTTTGACTCTATCAACAAAACCAACAACAAAAACAAATGGGCAGGGGGCGGTAGCTTTTTAGACTTCTCTACTCTTCTCTACTAAATCGACAAAAAAGGCGGGCAGGTAGCGGTAGCTTTCGGCTTGTTTTCTTCAACTGCGCTCTTTCGACACCTTCATTTCCTGCTATTATTGCTTTTTACTCTAATCAACAAAAGCGGCAAAAAAAAAGACGGACAAGTGGTAGCATTTGGATTTTCACTCTTCTCTACGAAACCGACAAAAAAAGGGGGGTAGGGAGTGGTAGTTTTCTTTCTTTCTTTCTTTCTTTTAATTACCTTCGCCTTTTATATTATTATGACTTCTCCACTATTTCCTACCTTTCCTTCTTTCTCTTCCCACCACTTATACGAGTAGCACATCTATAGCCATCATCTATCTTCTATTTCTACGCAAAAATTGTGCTCAACTTGGAGGATCAATTATGCTGGGAGACTGTAGATTAATATGTGCCTCCTGCTACGCGACTTTTTTAATTTGGCGCGGCGCGTCTTAACGAACAATTACTAATAAAGACTTGATGAAAGATAGGTAATGGCATGGCATCGCATCTTTCTCTTCTCTTATCTATTTGCCCATCTATCCCATCCCATCCATGCATTTAGTTTCCCACCGATAAATAAACGGACTAGAACCGTGCGGCTCTCCAGGAGCCAGCCACCTGAATTGTCATGGTTAGCCGCGAGCAGGATCTCCTATGAGACAGGCATGGGAAGGAAATGGCGTCCGTCCGGCTGACGTCTGTGCGTGCGCGTTTTGGATTGCCGCCCGCCCGCCGCGAGGTGAGGGCAGGGCGGAAATTGGACCCGCGGTGGTGAATGTCAAAGGGATGAAAGAGGAAATGACGGCGCGCGCGGGCAGACGGAGTTCTTGCCCGCGGGCGAATGAATGGCAAACACCTAATCCGCGGGGCGGGGAACTGCAAACTGAGGTGAAGAGGCTTTGGGATTGAAAAGAAGAGCAATGCTGCTGTTGCTGTTGCTGTAGACCTTTCTCTTTTGGTAAACAGTTAACCAACTTTTCTCTCCTCCGCTGCCGCCACTACCACCGCCAACCACCTAGACTACAGCTCCCCATCATGGTGCAATGTCACGGAACGACCAAGTTAGGACAGCAATGCTCCAACTCTAGAAAGCATGACGGCTACTGCCACCATCACGTGTTGCAGCAGCGGCAGCAGCCATCTACCAACGTGGGTCCACCTTCAATTGAGCTTGCATGCTGACCACGACAGAGCCACATGCAGGTACCACATCACGCCATGCCGCGGACGCCTTCGCCCCCCCTCAGCCTGAATATGGACATCAACACAACCACCAACGACGAGGAGACGGCGAAGCGCTTGATGAGGAGGAGGAGGAAGACGACGACGCAGCAGCAGAAGAAGAAGCAAGATGACGGCAACAGCAACGGCCTCTCCGGTGGTCAGCTGAGGCGGGCAGACGAGGCCGATCCGCTGTCGCCGTCGCCGTCGCCGATTCCCGGCGTTGTTGTTCCCACGGCCGCTTCACCTGGTCCACTGCAGCCCCTGAGGGCGACCAAGCCGCCGCTCGCCGACAGCGACACACGCAGCAGCAGCAGCAGCCCCCCTCCCTTGCCGTTCTAATCATCACCCAGACCACCACCATCATACCACACGGATGCATCACCAGAGCCGCTCCTCCCTAGCAGCGACACATCGCCCGCCGACTTCGCGGCAGCCATCTGTGACATGTCAGATAGGCTGGTACAGCAGGTTAACGCTATGGCAGCAGTGTACCT
Source organism: Vinca major (assembly GCA_028566175.1). Taxonomy (NCBI): domain Eukaryota; kingdom Viridiplantae; phylum Streptophyta; class Magnoliopsida; order Gentianales; family Apocynaceae; genus Vinca; species Vinca major. The sequence continues at coordinate 43,111 of JAOWBF010010322.1, forward strand.
CGACTTCCACGGCGGCGGCGACGTCGTCTTTCAGCGGCTGGTCAACATCCAGAAGCGCATGGCTGCCAGGGCCAGTTGCGACTTTGGTGAGACGTTGCAGTGCATGATGTTGGAGGAGGCATCGGATGGTCTGGGCGAAGATGGTGAGGGAATTGCCTGTAACGAGGTCGTATGCAGACCACAAGGGCAACGGCGTGCGACGGTCGGTGTTGACTCGACAAAAGCCGGAGTCTATCTTGGTGAGTCCGCCATGGTAGCTTTCAAATCGCTGTGTGTATCGTGTTCTTAGAGCACGATGGGGCGGTCTTTGAGGGCCTGGAAATGGAGCAGCTTGAAAACACTCGCCCCGTTGGCGACGCCTATGCTGACCTCTCCAGCCCCTTCAAAGCCGAGTGCGCCACCACCAAGCTCAATATTCTAGCTGCCAATATTCCAGAAAGTGCCCACTGGCTTTCCTCGCACGGAGGTGGCTTGGCGGAGTAGAGCTAGTTGAAGACGAAGGTGTTAGCCAACCGGATAGACGCGGCGCTCGAGCCGGGCAACGTGTAGCCATGGGATGACCTGCTGACCTAGGGGGATTGGCCGCCTAGGGACGTGGCCTGGTGCAGTCACAACGGTGGCTGGTGGTTTTGCGGACCTGCGACCGAACGGCTGTGGGAGAGAATGCAGGCAGGAGATGTTGTGGCACCTGGATTCGTGGCGGTAGCATGTGTTGGGGAGTTTGGTGTGGACAGGCCCGTGAGTTCAGATTGGGGATGGCAAGTCGACGTACCAGCCAGTGTTGTATTTGAGCGGAGGTCCATGACAAGGCAGAGGTAACAATCCTACGCAGAATCAGCAGATGGCAGGCCGAAGGTACTGGCTGGAAGAGTCTTGAAAAGAGAGCAAGTGGTGGGGAAAACCCAAGTGTCGTCAGATTCCAGCAGGGTAGAATGAGGATGAGTTCGATGAAGCAGGTGTGCGCAACCAGGCATGGGGTATTGCATTGGAGCCACCGGCAACAAGCGGTGATACGTACGCGTGCTGTTGGTAAATTTGGATGGTGAGCTTCAAGCTAAGGGTAAGCACCACCACCAGCAAGTCTTAATGGTGAGCAAGTTTCTAATCCACTAGTCACACAGAGTGGTTATCATATTATAGGTTGGCCCTTATATTAGTAGGTATAGGTGGTAGAGGGACTAGAGATAGCCTAGAAGATCTACTAGTTCTACTTCTAGCCTAACCTTAGTTCTAGTATTAGAACTATTTAGGTAGAACTACTAGATCTACTTATAATAGGGTCTAGGTCCTACTATAGTTCTTAAAAGGTGCTAGAGTAGAGTAGTCTTAGGCTAGCCTAGACTTATAATATAAATCCTATAAGAAACCTATAACTATCATCCTATAGTTAGTAGTAAGGGACATAGAGTATATAAGATTAATATTAAGAGGATAGGCTAATAGTAATATTATTATTAGTTTAAGTAATAACCTATAGATAGATACTATATATATATATAGGTAGAGGCTAGATAGGTAGGATAGGAAGGAACTAGTAGGAAGTACTATACCCTAGTACTATTATGCGCGCTTACGCGCCTCTAGTATTTCCTAGCACTTAGTATTTAGCCTTTACTTCTTCTATGTACACTAGCCGTGCTTAGTTAGCTAAGGAGTAGATAGTTAGTCTATATAGGCTATATAATAACTACTCTTACTCCTTACCTATTAATCATTAGTAGTCTATAAGACTTACTCTACTAGGCGCTATAACACTATTAATAGGTCTACTTTACTTATAGAGGGTATTAATCTTTAGTCTACTCCTCCCTAATAAGTTTTCTCACTTTAATCACGCCCTATAAGGTGTTAGGTTAAAATACCATATCTTTAGATATGCTAGAAGCACCGGCTATTATTGTTTTTATAGTCTATGGCCTTAGGTGAGGCGTGTAAGTAAGATTCTAAGTAAGTAGAGCTTGAAGTGTGACATTACTAATCCTTTACTTTATTATATAATATGGTTAGTTACCTATGAGATAGCTAAGAGTAGCTAGATAGCCTAGAGTAGCTAGACCTCTACTAGTAGTATAGTGCTGCTAGGCGCTACTACCCCTTAGATCTTACTAGTAGTAAGCTAGTAGTTAGTTACTACTAGCCTATTATCTAGCTAACCTATTATCTATGAGGATAATAATAATGAACCGCCTATTATTAATATTAGGCTAATAACCTAGCAGCTCTAGGAGTAGATCCTAGGGCTTATTAGGGTACTTTATAACCATGGTGAGATACTAGGCTATAAGGTCTAGTGCTAACTTGCTAATTCTAAGTACTAGTCTAGGGATAGTACCCTAGAGGACTACTATATTTAGTATAGTAGTATTAAAGATAAGCTACTGCTTAATAGTAGCTAGTACCTAGATAATATAGCCTAAGCCGCGTATATATGCTTATACCTAGCTAGCGATGCTGCTAGGGCTGCTATTATTGATGATGATAATGCTAATGATGAGGATAATGTCCTTTAGGACCTATAGGCCATGCTTAATAGCCTATATAGTATTATAGACTAATATAGCCATGCTATTATATAACTTATAAGTATAGAGTTAGTTTCTAGTACTAGGGCCGCCTTTAAGATATCACTATATATATTCTATATATTAGCTTGATGTACTAGCTAGGATAGCTATATATCTAAGGATTAGCTTATCTATAAGCTACGTAGTCTATTTCATACTATTATATTATCTAGGATTGAGTCTACTTATAGCTAACTACTATTAATCTTAGACTAGGCTACTAATATTAGCTAGGTAGAGCTAACTCCTACCCCTTAGATAACCTACTACTATAAGGGTACCCCCCGTATTTCTATGCTAGTAGGTATGTCTTATTAGGCTACTCCTACTACTAAAGGCGCCGCTAGTAGTATTAAATAGGAGTGAATAGCTACCCTAGAGGATTATAGCTATTAGTGTTATAGTAGTCCTAGCTACCTAATTAAGGACTATCCCTATAGTAAGCCCGCGTATCAGCGCCTAATTTATGCCTATAGGGCTACTAGTATTAAGGAGGTCACTAAGGAGTTTATAGACGCGGTAGAGGACCTAGGCGTCATTATTATTAGTAAGGGTGATGTTATAGACTTGGATAAAATATTAGAAAATGAGTAGCCTCCTATGAAACCATAATAGGAGGCTAATCCTATAAGATAGCTATTAGTTATTTAATATAATTAGGGAATAGAGTTACTAGTCCT
>JAOWBF010010423.1:0-11439 GCA_028566175.1 Vinca major
GTAGTAGTGGGGCCGGAGCTAGTGGAAGCAGCTCTGGGAACAGTGGTGGCGGACCATGTGGTGCATGTAAATTCTTGAGGAGGAAGTGTGTGGCCGGCTGCATATTTGCGCCTTACTTTGATTCAGAGCAAGGCGCAGCTCATTTTGCAGCCGTCCACAAAATATTTGGTGCTAGTAATGTTTCTAAGATGCTTCATCATATTCCAGTTCATAAGCGGCTAGACGCGGTGGTTACTATTTGTTATGAAGCTCAAGCTCGGCTTCGAGACCCTGTTTATGGCTGTGTTGCTCATATCTTTGCTCTCCAACAACAGGTACCGTATGAAATGTCTCATTTGTCCTTGCAAAGATTTTCTTTACTTGCTTGTGGTTTATGTTTTATGGTACTGTTCCTTATCAACAGTTGGTAAAAACAATGACATCTTTGATCTTCTTGTTCAAACATCTTTTTAATTTTCCCTTCTTGTTCAAACATCTTTTTCTTTAATTTGACCCCCTTGATCAATCGTTTATTTCGTGTTCTGTTGCTTTCTCCTCATGATCTGTTTTTTTTCCTTTGCTAATATATCGTAGTTTTTTCATGATTCTTGAAGGGACGAAACTAGATTTCTAGTGACATCTCTAAAAATTCTGATACTTATAAGAGAAATTTATATTCTTTTTATTTTTTTTATTTTTTTTTGAGGGGAGGCGATCTCTCTTTCAGATCCGTCTATGATGAGGTAATCTATGAGATGAGGAGTGATCGTGAACTTCCATCTAAAAAATGAGTACAATTTCAAGAATATGATCAATCCCTCGTTTTTCTAGCAAGCCTTATGACAATATTTGTACATGGTCCAAATTTAATTTACACAATTAATTCAGTTAGTTTCTACGATTCAACGTTGTGGGACACAACTCTAAACAGAGAATAAGAATCCCTTTTGCAAAAAAGAAAAAAAGAAAAACATAATTTGGTCGAACATTTCAGCGTGTGAAACGTTGGATGAGTGCTTCGGATCTGGCAATGTTGTTTTGTCAAGGTTCAATTGAGTGAACTTAAAAGTTTGAGTTGGCATTTGTCTGGAGAATAGTGTATATTTCTGGAGATTGGCTTTAGAGTTCGTGTAAGTAATAATTTTAATAGATTTATATAAATTTCTTATGATTAGTAAGTACTATAGATTGGTCAAAGGAATGTGAAAGCTAGGAAATTAGTGTGGACCATATATATGTGATGCATTGCATTGAGGAAACACTTTGCTTTTTTATGCTTTGCTGAAATCAAGAAGAGACGTTTTTTTATAAAATTTAAATTAACATGAATTTTTTTCCTGATATTAATAATGCGGTCCATATTAATCCACATCAGCAGAAATATTTCTCTTTTCAGATGTGAATAAATGTGGAACATGACCATGTTCTAACATATGATGCGGTCAGCGACTGTTACAGTACAGAGGGGAGGGGGTACTGTGTTTCCTCTTTTTTCTTGCATAACGATCCATTTCTTGCTGGTATTCAGGAGATGGTCGGAGGGGTTGCCTGGAAAGGGGTAAATCTGTCATTCCCTCTCCCTTTTTTATGGGTAGGAATTTTTTGTTCCCGTCTGGTGTCTCAATTCTTGTCTCGTTAATAAGAAATTGACTTTTACTAATTTTTTAATTAAAAAATTATAACCTAAAAAAATAGTGAAACCCGTAACAAAAATATTAACACGTGTCAATTATTCATTCATGGGGACAGAGAACGAAATACATAACGAGAATAAAGGATTTTTTTGCCCTTTTCTTGTATGTAGTAGTTTTACGTTACTGATGGTATTCAGTTACCTTTGGGCTGTGCCAATGGCCACGGTGTGACTTGTCCTCTTGTAGATTGTAATGCGACTGCTAATGATGCCTGTTTTAGGAGAGAAGATGTCTAATTGGACGCAATGTCAAACTTGATATACGAGAGTGATAATTCTTTTCAAATCAGTAAATTTAATTTTTAGATTTTTTAAACGGATTAATCAGAGTAAAAAAAATATAAATACAGTACTAGTAAAAATAAAAAATAAATACTAGGAGAATTGGGAAAAGTTTGACATCGTTCTCTCTTGGCCATGGCTTCTCTCTCCATACTCCTTAAGGAAATGTTCGAGTTGAATTAACTTTATTTGAACTCTTTACAGGTGTTACTTAACCGGATATTGGTAGAATAGAGCCAAAGCTTCAATTTTCACTTCTCACCAATTAGTAATTGGGAAAATATTACGTGTCGCGAATTCCTGTTTCATATATTGTTTCATTTATAGATGATTGACATATATGCGTGTTCACTTTTTTCCTTAGAGTTCCACTGTTTTTCTAGGTTATAGATTTTCTAATTAAAAAGCAAACACATAACAACTTCTTATTGATGAGACAGTGAACAATTCACGTAATAGGAATAGGATATCCTTGCTGCTAATAATTTGCTATTTTCTTACAGAGGAAATAAAAGAAGAAGAAAAAAACTTTTATCTTTGACTGTAAACTATAAGTTTCTAATGTTAGTTAATATACTATATGGTTATATATATATTAATTGAACACATTTCTTAAATTTCTGTTCATTCTAATTGTGGTAAAATAAGAATTGTAATTTATATGTTATAGAAGACAAATTTTATAAGATTTACCTCTTGATTTAGTTTGGCTTTTGTATTTTTGATTCATCTATGATCATATGGTTGTCAACATTTTCTTTTATACTTTATTGCTTGAGGTTTGTAATTTCTATGTGTACATTTCCTTCAATTATATATATAAATTACAAATTATAATTAATTGAGTAAAAAAATGAAGACATGCACGGGATACATGGTTTTTTTGCGGGTTTATATAGTTCCTAAAAGAGTGTAATTAATCATTTCAACCACCCTTAATGTTCTTTCATGTCTTCAGGAGTTTATTGTTCAGTTCCATTGAATACATTTCTCTTGTACAGCTCTTTAACTTTTTTTTTTTTTTTTTTTTTAACTTTTAGTTTTTGTGTTCTCAATTGTATGCATGCATGGATTTTTAAGTAAATAGGTTAGTGATTGACTGTCTGATTAATAGTTTAGAAAACTAGACATCACACCTTATTTAATTTTGACACAACGTTCAGAAAGGAAAAAATTTAAGTGCATCACCTGCCTTAATCTCGTTAGAGAATTGTATTCTAAATCTGACTTATTAGTTTTAGACTAAAGCTACTCTTACAACTACAGAAAGCTTTCACTCACTGATTTTACTTGCACAAATAAAACTGATAGAACAGATGTGTGAGGAGAACCGTCTATGATTGAGTTTTTCGTGGTGGTATAGATATCATATATGCATGTCGCAACTTGATGTTTTTATGTGTTACTATTTCCAGGTTGTGAATTTGCAAGCAGAGATCTCCTACTTACAAGCCCACCTAGCAACCCTAGAGCTACCAACCCCGCCACCACCAATGCAACATCAGCCACTCTTGATACCTCCGCCATTAACCATAGCAGATCTTCCAACAGCTTCCTCATCAGTTCAGACAACAACCTACGACTTGTCCTCACTTTTTGATCCAGTGGTGCACCCTTCATCATGGACCATGCAGCAGCAGCAGCAGCGGCAGCCAATGGATCTCAGCCGTCAATTTGGTGGTGGCAACGCTACAACTCGAGGTGGAGGGTCCGAGGCTTCCGGCTGTGGTGATCTTCAAGAACTGGGAAGATAACTTCTGCATAGTCATGGATCTTCAACTGTTTCCCGCGTGTACTGAATCCTTGCCTTTACCGCCTCACTCCTCTAAATGAGACTGACTTTTGATTGTAACTTTGTAGTAGTTTTTTTGCATCATAAGTCCTTCAAGTTTAAGTTAACTTCCAATTTTATTTTTATTTTGGTTTACAATACAATAGGCAAGTAAACTTTGTGACTAATCTTTTTATTTATTTATTATTAATTTCATATGTTTGTTTACCGTTTTGATAAGTGCACATACTAATATTAACTTCAAATATTAGTTTTTTCCCTTTTCGGTTGGATTAATAACAGTTGCTTATTGGTTTTCTGATGTGACTCGTACACCTGATATATCGATTAAAAGAGAAACACAACTTGAACTGCTCTATGTTGTCAGATATTATATGTATTCATGTGTTTTAATTGGGCTTCTTGATATCTTTTTCCGTTGGTTTAAAATTATGAAGATGGAGGAGTAATAAGGTGTATTGAATTAAGGCTATTATTAAATGGGCCGGTATGTACACAAGCCCATAGAGTTCTACTGGGGTTCGTTACAAGCCCATTTAGCGTTATTTGTCTTGTTTCTCCAAGGTGATATCTGTATCAAAGAATGGCCCAGTAAGAAGTTCCAAAAAAGAACCAGTTCAAATTCATGAAAACTAGCCCAAACCATATATACTCGCAACGATAAATAAATCACTTTAAATAGCACTCCACTGTATATATTTTTATTAATGTGCCAAATCAATCAGAATTTATCATTTGGATATTTCTTTTAATTATATACACGCATAGTAAATTGCGAGTGATTGAGTATAAGAATGGGAACACACTAGTACAAACAATTATTTGCCGCCGTAACACTCACTATCCAAGATGAACCAATATTTTTAGGGAAGTGTTGCCACGCCTATGATGGGGAGGAGTCAGATACTTTTTTGAAAAAAAATACTGAGAGTCCGTTTTACAGAAGATCGAGATAATTCTAAGATCAATATTTTTAGGAAAGTGTTGCATAGAAAAATTAGTTAATATATTACACAGAGAAACACTTGGCGCAACTTGAATAGTTTTTTTTAGACATGACTAATTGAGAATAGCTTATTTGTGTAGCTTGTTGGTGGTGGCTATACACTGACCTACACTTTTTGTAAAGTAGTTTTAGAAGGCTAGTCTAGATTGTCTACTTAGTGTTGTCTGTTGAGAAACAAGGGTTGAAAGTATTTTGTTGTCCTACCTCATCAACGGCGGTGGGAATTATAATAGTGGTCTTTATTACTTACTTAGTTAAAAGAATAGGAATCTATCTTTAAAAGGCTAGTCTAGATTGTCTACTTAGTGTCTTTTTGGCTTTTAGCCATCTTTTAGGCCCGACAGCTGTATGTAAATTATTTGAGCTGTCTTCCTGTACATTTTATTGTTTTCGAGTCCGGATTTCAAGTCCGAAACGTGTCATGTAATTATTAGTTGTACTGTACATTAGTTTTACTTTCGAGTCCGGATTTCAAATCCGTCTTTGTAATAATTTGCCTATAAAAGGCAGTGTAATTCCTTCTCATTCCTCAGGATGTAAATGAGTGGAGAAGTGTAGTAAAGTTGAGAAGTTTGTTCCACAATTCTCTCTTGTTTTCTTTCCTTTTGTTTTCCTTATGATTTCCAAACTTTCTTAGTTTTTATTTAACCTATTTTCCAGAATCCCAGTTTTGAAAAAATGTTGGATAGAAAAGATGAGCTCATTTTTCACAGTAGACCAGTAGGTTTTAAAGAAAACCACACTCATACCATCAATCCCCGGACTCTTCCCACCAGACATATTAAAAACCACTTCCCTAATGTCTTCCTCAGAAGGAATAACACAAAGATCATTGTTCTCACTATTTGTAACAAAGGAAGAAATCAAATTCCCCAAATTAGAAGGAAAAATAGGATTTGAAGTTGAAAACAAATCAGAGAAATATTGTTCAAAATGTTGACCAATATTTTTCCATTCTGTTTCCCAAGTATGATCTTCCAGTTGGATATGATCAATCAAATTAGAACTTCTCCTAATTATAGTAGATAAATGAAAAAACTTAGTGTTTGCATCACCTTCCTCCATACCTTGTGTTTTTGCCTTGTCCCTCCAGAGATATTCTTCCCTAATCAACAGTTCATCAAGCTCCCTATGTTTGGCAGATTCAAATAAAAGATTCTGGGTAGTTTGGTGCATATTTTGAAGATTATTAATCTCAGATTTAGTATTTTCAATTGTAGTTTGGAGATGGCCAAAAAGATTTTTATTCCACTTTTTAAGGGCAACACGAGTAGAATCAATCTTAATACCCAAATGGAGATGGGGAGGACCAGGGGTAGCAGGCCCCCAGGCCTCTTTGACAACAACATGAGAGATAGGCTCCCTAGTCCACATAGACTCGAACCTAAAAGGTCTAGGGCCCTGCCTATAATTAGGAGAAGAGTTCAAAGGAAGAGGATTGTGATCCGAATCAAAAGCAGGGAGATGGGTGATGATAGCTTTAGGGAAAATAGACTTCCATTGAGCATTCATCACACCTCTATCAAGTCTTTCCCTAATATTAGCCCTACCTCCCCTTTTATTATTCCAAGTGTAAGGGGAACCTATAAACCCAGCATCCAACATACCCAAATCATCTAGGACAGAAGCCAAACCACTATTCATATTCAAAGTCACAGGCCTACCCCCAATCTTGTCACTCTGATTGCACACAGAATTAAAATCTCCCATCACCAACCAAGGGCCCCCAAACACATTACTAACATCTTTAAGACAGTCCCAGAAATCTTTTTTTCCCTGAGTTTTCGGAGGCCCATACACACAAGTTAATTGCCACAACTTTGAAGGAGGGTGGGAAGCAATAGTAGCATTAATCAGGTACTTATTAGAAACAACGATATCCAAAATTACATTATTCTTCCAACATAAAACAAGCCCCCCAACTCTACCCACAGAAGGAACAATACAGTAGTTTTGAAAACCAATAGAAACTATCATATCAGTAATTTTCTGACCAACAGAGCATTTCAGTTCACTTAAAAAAAGACAAGAAGGTTTGTTTTTCCTTACCAAATCTCGTAAAATTCTAACCACCGAGGGCCGAGAAATCCCTCGGCAGTTCCAAGACATTATGATCATTGACCAGATTGAGCCATCTTGTGGCCCGCAATCTCAGATTCATTTTCATCCATCTTTCCCGCACCTATCTCTCCCTTCTCTTGACCTAATTTTCCAAAGAAATTATGATTCGGTCCCTTTCTTGCCTCTTTTTTGACATGACGAAATTTCCTCCTAATGATAATGACTTCCTCCTCTTCACCCACTGAATTGCTATCGTATGAATTTTTCCCCAAATCCCGTTCTTCCTCCGAATCCGGTTCTTCAACCAACGGCAAAACGTCACAAACCTTGTGAGACCTATCTATAGTGTTCTTTCTTTCAGGAAGTTCAGAGATATGGAAATGTAGAAGGGAATTTGAGATATCTGGAAGATTTAGAAAAGGTTGCTGTGACATATCTTGAGAGAATGTCGAAGAAATTTCTGACTGGTAGGGATTTGGTTCCAAAAGTTTCTGAAAGGGGGAAGAAATTTTCTTTTTCTTTTTTGTTAATGGTCCCGTAAAAGGGCATTTTCTCTTTAGAACCCCAAAGTTAGTAAAGTTTCGGGTATGAATAAGATTTTGGGCTTCAAAAGTTGGTTTATGGTTGGGTTTAGACATTGGTTTTTTACTGGCTTCTATTAGGTCTATGGTTTGATTTTTTCTTTGGGCCATGATCAAGTCCTTACTAATAGGATCTTCCCCTCTGGTCTGGTCCGCATAACCAGCCTGTTCAATCCCAGTTTGGTTACTTTTCCTGAGTTTGTTTAAATCCACAGTGGAAGTGACACATGTCGGCTGTATCCCTCCCATCATTCCCCTTTCCACTTCCCTATATAATCCTTAATTCAATGACTTAACTCACGCCTTTTCATTTTTTTTTAATGAAAACAACTGATGCCTCTTGAACTCACGCATAATAAAGTATTTAATTATTATTTCTTTTTCTTTTTTTTCTAATCAAATTATTTCATTAATTAATATATTATATATATAATCCCTACTAAAACGTACACAAAAGTAAAACACATAACATGTTATATATAAAAATAAAAGGACACATAGTCACATGGAATTTAATATAAACATAAAATTAATTAAATCATTTAAATTACATAATTCGCATAAATCAAATTGAGAAAAATTCCGGGTATCACAGTGCGACAGTTGTTGATATGTTTAATGCTATGCAACGGGCATATGTGAGTCTGGATTCTATTACATTTCCTCATGTGCTTAAAGCTTGTAGTGGATTAATGGCTATTAGCTTAGGCCTAGATGTTCTTGGACAAGCTTTTAGCCATTGATTGGAGTAAGGTATGTTTGTGCAAAATGGGCCGATGGTGTTGTATTCAAAATGTGGGGAAATTGATCTTTACTCGAATTGTTTCCGATGGGGTAAATGAAAATAAATAAAATAAACACCTGATATTGAAAATAAAGGACAAGTATTTAAAATACTATAGAAATACAACTTGGACAATTCTCAAATACAACTAGAAAGAGAAAAGCCCATAAATCAAATGTCTAAATATTTAAAATATTAGACAAATACAACTTGGACAATTCTCAAATACAACTAGAAAGAGAAACAAAAATCCCATAAATCAAAGGTCTAAATATTTAAAAAAACTATACAAATACAACTTGGACAATTTTCAAATAAAACTAGAAAAAGAAACACATATATACAATTGTCTAACTTGGCAAGGGCAAATAATTGTATGTACCCGTCTGTGTACCCATTTCTGTGCTCAATCAATCACAATTAACAATGTGTATATATAATAAAAAAAATTATCACATGGCGAATTCTTATTGATTGGGTACAAGAATGGGTACACAGACGGGTACAGACGATTTTCACCCCTTGGCAAGCTTGTGCCCTCCCTTAATCTTCTGAAAATATCTTCTAAGTCTTCTTAATTAATTCATTTAGAACTTACAAGTGCTCCCGTCTGCAATACTTTCAGCCAAGTGAAGCTTATCAATGGTTACCTTCGGGACCAAACCGATATGAGAATCTCAAAACTCCTTGTGAATTAACAGAACCCTTTTGCACAGGGTAACTCACCACAGCACTTCCTCCAAGAGGTATTGCATAATCACACAACTCTTTCATTGGCGTATGGACTTCACCAACGTACCTATAATAGGAGACCAAACTTAAAAAATTGAGGAAGAATTTAATTTTGAAAAAATAAAAGATAATAGGCGATGCATTAAAAATTATTCCTTCCATGCTATTTTATCTATCCTGAAATAAAAATAAACACAAATTAAATTTTTTTTTCCAAATTTCATAGTAAAACATAGAAGGAAAAAAAAAACAAAGAATGCAGTTATTTAAATCGGTTCAAAATTCAATTTATTTCTCTGTACTCTCTATCACGTTCTTTCTCGTATCACAAGGTCCGTAGCCTAGTAGGGCTATGGCTTGCCCACATCCTCATGGTTGTGGGTTTGATACCTTCCTCACACAAGGGGCATGATTTAATTTTTTTTTTTATCTAATTTGCGATATTTTTATAGAAAATGGCAGAATGCCTCAGAACAACAAAAGTCTAGTGCCCAGGTGCTCTATTACAGCCATGGATACTATATGAAAAACTAGAGAAGACAATAGGATCATCTTTTGGCTACCCGAATTTGTGGTGTTCCTATTGGCTCTAGCTGGCATAATCCCCGCGCCTTCATAGTGAGCTGATTAAAATCCCTGTAATCACGATCCAAACGCGAGTCGCAAGCTTCATTTGCCAAACAATCCGCCACACGATTTGCCTCTCTATAGATATGTATTACCGGATTACTGTTCAGAAGTCGCAGAATTTTCTGAAACAAGCTGTCTAGCCTCCAGACATTGATCATTTTCTGTTGTATTGAATCACAGAGTATTTTAGAGTCAGTCTGAATCAAGAACGTCTTGTAACCAAGATCGGTGGCCATTTCCAATCCCAACAGCAGAGCTTCCATTTCCGCCAAAGTGTTGGTATGGTCACTACCAATATATCTCTGAAACGCTGCTATAAAATCGCCATTGCAGTGGCGGAGCACTCCACCTGCAGCTGCTGATCCCGGGTTGCCTCTAGAGGCTCCGTCGACATTTAATATGACGCCCGCATAATTAGTTCGCAGCCATGTCACCACTCGTGCTGAAATTCGGACTCCCCATAATGGCAGTCGAGCACCACTATACACATCAAATAAACTTGCTGCTTGTAGGAGGCCTTTTATGTAGCACTTCATTTCACATAAAAGCTCCCTTCCATTGGATCGCTGTCCTTCTTCGACAAATCTACATCGCCCACGCCACAATATCCAACAAGCTCCCGACACTATAATTGTGTGTATGTCCCGCCATATTCCGCGACCTTTCCACCACAAAAACTTCACCAAAGAGAAAGGAGATTGGATGTGTATATTTCCCCATACAATTCCCAAACGACCACATATATGTTTCCATAAATATTGAGCCAAACTACAGTCTAAGAAAATATGAGCGAAACTATCAACACCCCAGCCACAAGAGCAATGCGACGCTAACTGCACCCCCACCCCTGTCTTACTTCATCTAGAGCAAGGAATTTGTTAAAAAATTTCCACATGAAAACACGCAAAGCCATCGGAAGTTTAGGGGACCAAATGATACGTCGCGTACCTTGCGTTACCGCTGCTGCCTGAATGGATTCCAAAGCTGATGTAATTGTGAACTTACCTCTACCATCCAGTAGCCATATCCACTTGTCTGGACCCTCTCCAAGTACCACTTTTGGCAGAAATCTTTGCTGGGCAGAGCTGAGGGACCTTGTCTTTGTTAACCAATCATCTGAGCCTAAGTAATGTGCTATGGGCTTGCTCCAATCTGCCTCTATCGAGCTCGCTGCTAAGCTGCCCTGTAACGTGAAATTCTCGAACCAAAATGAACCACTCCCTCCTCTGATTAATAAGCCGATGTGCTGCTCCACCTTAGACCTGACAGCTAACATTCGTCTCCAAACAGTCGAGTCACCATTTCTTTGATTTACAGGAGCCGGATGAGCAAAAGTTGCACAATATTTATCTAACATAAGGTCCCTCCATCTTGAATCAGTTGTGCGAAAATGCCACCAGAGCTTGTATGAAAAAGATTGTTGTAAGTTTCTCATTGAATGTAATACAAGCCCATTTTTCCAAACATCGCTGCATAAACGTTTCCAAGACATCCAATGTCTTTTGTTACCATGTACAGACTGCCCCCATAGGAAATTTTCCAGTATACGCTCTATCTCATCCAACACTCTCATGGCGGTTTTGCCGATGCCAAGATGTAAAAGGTCATTGATAAGAGGACATGTTTTATAAGAATTAATTTGCCACCGAATCCTAGAAGCTTCTGCTGCCATCCCCCTACCCGCAATGATATTTTGTCTGTCAATTGAGTAAAATAAACCATCTTCGATCTTCCAATGAAAGGAGGGAAGCCTAAGTACACAAATGGAAGGGAGCCTTGAACAAAACCGGTGACTGCTTCTATCATCTGCTTGTGCCTCGCTTGAATCCCTTTTGAAACATAGTAAGAGGTTTTGTGTGGATTGATCTTTTGGCCTGATTGCTCCTCATACTGCCGAAT
>JAOWBF010011260.1:0-11421 GCA_028566175.1 Vinca major
GTATAAGAGACAGGCTTCGAATGGAGGATCGAGAGCTGACATTCGGTTAGTATCTGGCGTGGTCGCTAGTCAACTACTTTAGGCGGTTTTCAGCTGATCTCACCTCCCAATTTTATGTGTTTTGAAAGTTTGTAGATAAGAACTCTAACTATTGTGGAAGACCTATGGTTTGTGGTGACCTCAATTTAGCTTTTTGGGTAGTCGAGTTTGATTATATGGTCATATAATTTTGTACTTTAGGGCACATATTCTCTAAAATTTTCTATGTCCACATGCCATGTAATGGGCTGACTCATTGGCTAGTTGCATTTTTTCTAAGGCTTGATGCCTCTTTTCAAAGGGTAGGGGATCCATCAGAATTTCACCCCCTCATGTAACTTCTGATATCAATTAATGATATTACTTTTCGTTTAAAAAAGTATAAAAATCTAATATTGTGATTTCAACAAAAAAAGGTTTCAAGAAAATACTATATATTACAAACAAAATCATGTGACTCATTAGTTTTAGATTAGGATTGAAGATATATTTTTTAAAAAATATATATATTACTTTTGCGGACCGGTCTACAGATTAGTTAAGGTCCGGTCCACGAAGCTCGCATCCAAACGAAACCGAACCTAAAATACTCACTTTTAAACAGATTTGAAATTTAAAATTTAAGTTCAGTCTATATAAAACGGACCAGAGCAAACTTTAAATCCATTTGACAATGGTACCTAGAAGTAATAAGAACCTTGATAATTAGTTAATTAATAGGACAATTGCAATATGACTATTGGAGTTATATTTCATTTGGTTGATTCCAATGAAAAGTGCAATAGCTAATAATGGCAATCAATATTTAAATCATGACAATTATATTAGGAGTTACAGGAGGGGTGGTAGTATACTATTAGCAATACCTCCAATGGAAATATATTCCTTATGCATTTATTTGCTTAGGCTGAGAAAAGTTTAAAATTATATATATATCACCAAAAATACTCGTGCTATGCACGAAGTATCATTTTCCTTAATTCAAATAATTGAATTTTTGAAAATTGTGGATAAAACTTCTACGTTACATAAGTGAGAAAAAGAAAGAAAAAATGCTACATTGTATATGTTAAAAGATGTTACATTATTTTGAATAAAAAAGAAAAAATTTGGATTATGAAGTTTGACCCAAAAGCCATTTAAAACTAAAAAGGTAAAGAAAAATACAACACATGCTTATATTAACTTCAATATACTCCTTCCCTAAAAAAAACTTCAATATATTCTTAACTTCTTCCAGTAGTGCCAGCTTTGTAAATTTTGTTTTTGGTAAAATAAGATAATATATAAATGCACTCCCTAGCCCATAAGGTAGGGGATAAATTATTGCAAGAAGGCTTATCCTGGAAAAAAAATCCGTTTATGCTCTGCCACTTTCTGGCTCACATACTGGGTATGGACCTGGGTATCCCTAATAGTCCTAGCAAAAATGTCTCACGGGCATCTCCCGTCACTAGGTAGCTGACAAAAGGGGTAAAGAGTGAAAAATCAAAAGATTGGAGGATGATGAGAGTCCTCCAGCTTTGGCAAAGCCATCTGCACTGGCGTTTGCCTCCCGGTAATTATGAGAAATGCTAGTCTTCGGGATGAGGTTGAGTAACTCCTTGTAATTGGAAATAAGAGGGGATAAAATGGTGGGCAGTTATGTCAGCATTAAGTACAAGATCAATCACCACTTTTGCATCTAATTCAATAGCTAGTTTCTGAATGTTAATGTTGATAGCTAGTTTCAATCCATCTTTCAGGGCCCAAAGCTCAGCAACATTATTGGTGCAGATACCAAAGTTCTTGCAAAAACCCACTACCCAATTCCCACTATTATTTCTAATCAGGCCCCCACTACCAGCGCGCTCCGGATTACCAAGGAATGATCCATCTACATTGAGTTTATACTAACCCACCGGCGGCTTACACCACGACACATTAATCTGAGAAGTCCGATGAGATACCCTGTCTCACGTATCCAAGGCGTAGAACTCAGTCGATCTATCGATTGTGTCTTTGAAAGGTTCAATGCATGGTTTTTCAGGGGAGAAAAGATCCTAGTTCCTAAAGTTCTACAAAGCCCAACATTCATAAGAGAAGATTGTTCTCCATGGCACCCCGTTAAAAGGAGAAGTGATGTTTGATTCAGAACATTTTTGTAACCATAAGTCGAACTCCAATCCTTGTGTACCACTTCACTTACCCCTTGAAAGATCTTCAAATCTAGCCAAAGCTTTTGTGCCCTATCGCAGTCTCGTAACAAATGTTGAACTGTCTCAGGGTGGGCGCCACATTAATGGCAATTCGGATTTGGTAGGATATGCTTTCTAAAAAGATGTTCTGATGTCGCTAATCGGTTGTGGAAGCAGAGCCAGAAGAACATTTTAATCTTTTGATTACAACTTTGTAAATTATGCCAACTGCCAAGAATATTTTCAAGGATCCAAAATTGTAGAAACATGAGACAATTTGTTAGGAAATAAAAAATAATAATGGGAGGGAAAATGAGACCAAAAACAATAAAGAAAGACACAATAAATTGTTAACTCAATTCGTAAAGAAATTGACTATGTCTGAGCGCTGTCAATCCATGATAGTTATTATGTTATAATATACAATATTTAAGTTACATAGGGAAAGTATTTATAAAATGAGACAAAAGTTTAGTTACAACACATTAACAGAAAATTTAAGAATTTAATCGAAATTATGGATCGTTTACTTAGTAACTTAGACTACATATCTAATGATAAAACTCACGCACAACCACCAATATATCTTCATTCTTCATATTCAATCAATATCAATATTTCAGGGCTTGTTAAAAAAGTTATTCTGTATTTACGAAACACAAAACTTGATAGAAAGTTAAAAAATAAAATCCAGACGTAATGTCTAAAAATATTAATTATGTAAAATAAAATTCCTAAACAATTTACCCTAAATTTTAATATATTAGTGAAATTAGTTTTTTTTAACAAATATTAATGAAATTAGTTAATTGTATGATTTAACTAATTTTTTTTATTGTCATTATAATCTATGCAAAAATTAACAAAGCGTCTTATTTTTTTAATGAACCCAATTTATTCTTGCTTCTTTCTAAAAATAATGAAAAAACTTCAATACTCTGTCTAAATATTATCCTTGCTGCTAGGGTTGTTCATTGGTGCGGTTTGGTGAAAACTGATTTATTAAAGCGGTTTTTATACAATTTTTTAATATATTTTCTAAAAGCATACCGCACCATTTTGACTTTCAAATCGAATTTCACCAAACCGTAATTATTTTGGTTTGGTGAAATTAGGTGCAGTGAAAACCGATATAAAAAACTTGTAAAATTATTTAAATATCTTATGACTCATGAGCTCTAATATAATATTTCTAAGAGATTAACCATGTAACAAAATCCCAAGTTTTATTGTGAATTCAAATAAATAAATAGATGTCTAAGTTGAAAATGTTAGCAAAATACTTATGTTTTCTTTGAAAGTTCTAAACAAAATAAATCAAAATTCTCATTAGAACATCAATTTCAACCAATAACATCTTGAATCATGAGGTGATGACAATCATGAAGTAACTCTTGAACAACCTGTCACTGAAAAAGGAGAATATCAAATAATTATTTCACCTAAATAAATATAAGAATTAAAAGATTAATTTTAAACCCAAATAGTAGAAAGCCGTATTATATATATCAAATTCTGACATGAATCAAGATAAATTTAGAAAATCTTATTAAGAAATGCTCTATCCTACATAAGATTGTACTACAAGCAGTTGAATCAAGAAAACATAATTATGTAAATATATCGTGTACTTTTAAAAATAACAAATAAAAAATTAGATAAGTATATAATGCGGTTTGCGATGCAATATAAATTAAAAAAATTTAGACCGCGACCGCACTGAAAAATAATTTGTGGCTACTAAAACCGTATTTAGCCACACCATAATTGACCAAACACCGCACCATACACCAAAATTAAATTTGGTGCGGTTCGGTTTTCAATTAAAACCGATTAATGAACACCCTGCTGGCGGTGGTAGTGCAACTGGCGGCGGTGGAAGTGGTGGCTGAGGGAAGAAGAAGACTACTGCTGTTGGAAGAAAGGATTGAGCACAAATGACCAGTTTACCCCTGGTATTATACCGCACATGTGCAACGCCGCCCCTTTTCGCCAAACGCCGCCACTTTGGGGCATAAATGGCACTCCGAAACTTGTTGGGGATACAAATGGCAGAATATATTCATAAGGGATAACAGTTGCTATTGAAAGTTATCTTGGGAATATAAGTAGTGATATCTCAACAAAATAATATTTGTAATGCTAAATAAAAATTATTCACTAACCACAAAAAGTTAAGGACACAATAATAATTGTAATGCTAAATACAAATTATTCACTAACCACAAAAGTCAAGGACATTGCCATTGATAACAAAAAAAAAAAAAAATTGCACAAGACAATAAATGATAGGTTACACAAGGCAGAGAATAAATCCCACCCTCCTCCAAAGGTAAAAACTCTAATATTAGTAAGATAAACAAACATAAAACATCTTCATAGTATTTTCAACGCAATTCTTAAACCGCAGAGCCAAAAGATATTCAAATTCAACATCTTCCTCAAGAATCAACGATTTAGAAGACTGAGCGTACCAACCATTTTGAAAATTACCTTAGGAGGATGTTGAAGATAAAACGGCCTAGAGCAAGTTCAAGTTTGAAAACACCTCCAAAGAGATAAAAGAAGCACCGATTTCTCTAAATCGAAAAAAAATCTAGTCGCTTATAAAGAAGTCCTTTTGTGGTCAACAGAAGTGAACACCAAAAAAAGAAGGAAAAGCAGGGGAAAAAATGACAATGGGAAGAGAATAAAGAGGACGGGATAGGGAAAACGGTTAACAAGTTAATACTTTGGCCATAAAAAAGTTGATATAAAAAAAAAGAATAATATTTATGTACAAAACTGATCATTCAGAGATTACAAAATATGTTAGTCAAAATGAAGTAATGGAGACCTGATGTTAGTACAACAAAATCATCTGACTGCTATTCCAATTGGGAATTAAAATGCCTATTAGACATGTATCAAAAAACCCCAAATGAATCCATTTGACTAATAAAATATTCAGAACCACCAGCACCCTTTTTTAGGACAATTTTGAACCACCAGCTCCGATGATAACCCCATTTTAACCAAAACAAATGGAAGAGCTTACCGGAAACCCAATTCCATGGTTAATTGCACTTGCTTTTTTCTTTGCAAGAGGGTTTATTATTAAGACTGGTTTAGGGAATAGAATTGCTTATCAATTTGTTAAATTATAAACAAAATAAATTTTAATTAACAAAATTGTAAATCTAAAAGCCCAGGTCCCTGCCGCTGGAAGTTTTATTTTGGGACGGTGGAAGTTTTATTAGCTCAGAAAGAAGAAGAATGAAGGAAGCTGTGATGACTCACCGGACTGATGAAGTTGATGAAGCTGCGACGATGAAGCTGATGACGACAGACGGTGGACTGCAACTCAACCAGCCAGTGGCGCCGCTTAATGAGAGGGTAAGGTAAGATGTAGTTTGAGAGACTGAGAGGGTAAAGGTAATGAATTAAGGTTAGACGTTTTTTTACCCCAGCCCAGCAGCTGCTAAATAATTAATTTTTTTAAAAAAAAATAACCGCGAGTAGCCCGCGACCCATTAGATCCGCCCCACGCTGGCTACAAACTATGCGGACCGAACTTAAAAAGCGCATTTTTGTGGATTTGTAATTTCTAAACCCATACCTGTTCCATTTATTTGCGGACCGGACCCGTCCACGGGCTTCGGTCCATTTTGACAGTACTAAGTACAAGTAGTACTGTGAAATGGAAAGTATATATAAAAATTCAAGTAGTAGACTGTACAAGGAAAGTATATATATCTGGTGTTAGTACAAATTGACTCAATTGATAAAAATTTAAAATTTTCCACAAAGTTATATGATCGAATTCTGATGCCGACGTGAGGACAATATTAGTAAGCAATTCATAAAAATCAATGTAAGCGACTTACAATCACAAGTGCACGACTTGATCCGTAAAGTGATTGGTGCTGAACCCTCTTAAATTTTTCTGACAAAAATAAAATTAAAAATGTATGATGTCATAAATGACAAAAGCTGATTAGAGTGATATTGGCAGCATGGCTGGTTTATCATATTATATTTTCATTCTCAGCAGTAAGAAGTTGCAAGGACCCGACTAATTCAGCGCAGATATGGTGTAGAGTAATATGTCATTTCCAGCAGTAAAAAGTTGTCCCTGCAGCATGAGACTGCGGTGAATCGAACTTCTGACTTTTAACACCGGTCACGCCTCATGCCTGTGGGTACTTAAGCCACCTTATATACGAGTCAGAACTTTCAGAGTTATCTCATGTGAGATGAAGTTTCACATTCACCCCTTCTTATAACTCTAACGTCCTCATTAGGCGCCCCAAACTTACTTAGCCCATTACCAACTAGGTGTGCAGGATTCTAGAAGTGGCACCCACCCCTCACTGTGTGGCACTTAGTTCAAACACATCCGACTGATCACCAGTTCTAATACTATAAAATGTCACGTCCGCAGACCCAAAACGCAATACACGGGACTAGCAGTACTCACGATCATCTACTTGGCAACCAAACTCGCTGTGCCTAAAAGAATATCCCGAGATGATAATGGATGATTAAGTCCACCTTATATATCAGTTAAAATTTTCAGAGTTATATCATATAAGATGAGATTTCACACGCCCCGAGCACTAGGAGCAGAGTCATCTGAACGAGACTGTTTGATTATGCCAATTGGCACTAGCAGAAAAATTAGTAGTCCACATATTTTTGATTAAGATTGTTTCAGCTAATTTCCTTCGCAAAATTCTTAGATTATATTTCTACTCTCAATTATATAGGGCAGTAAACTAAGGTCTATAACCGCCCGATAACGATCGTTTTCGAGAAGCCGAGCCGAGCTCTCTATCTTACCATGGAGCATTAGCTTCACCTCGAAACCTCGATCCATTATTTTGAATCGTCATGTTTAGGGTACCGATTTCAGATTCAAGACATGTTCTCACCTGCTGAAGTTCAAGAAGTCTTGTTTCAAGAACTCTATTCTTTTCCTCAGCAACA
Source organism: Vinca major (assembly GCA_028566175.1). Classification (NCBI taxonomy): domain Eukaryota; kingdom Viridiplantae; phylum Streptophyta; class Magnoliopsida; order Gentianales; family Apocynaceae; genus Vinca; species Vinca major. Next base: position 7,185 of record JAOWBF010011260.1, read on the forward strand.
CCACATTCAAGCTTTGCTTCTTTATACCCCTTCGATTTTGGTGCTTCTTACGACTCTTCTACTACAAAGCTAACCAGTTTGTTTAACTGAGCGCGTAAAAAGCCAACTTCCATTCCCAGTACTTCAAAGCCTTCTAATGTCTTGTCCCAAAGGGCAAAATCCTCTTTGGGTGTGGATATCTCGGAAGCTTTGATTGTGTGTGCTATGTTAACCGTCTTCGAGATAATTGCAGCAGCCAATTGAGCATCAATGCCCTCGACGAGATGATCGTGCAGATATGACATTTGAGAACGGCAGAGCTCATAAGATTTTAATCCGGAAAGATTCTGGGAGCCAAGAAGCCAAATTGGCGCCGTTCAGAATTATGTCAAAGCTCTGCAAATCAACAAAGGACCCTGAAAAATCATAATTATTTTAAGTATAAATCAAGGCTAAATGACGAAGAGAGGCAAATCAGAGGTACAACATATATACCCGGGTCTCTTTCTGTTGTGTCATTTTCTAAATTTAGCAGACCAATAGCTCCGTCCGATTCGCCTAAACTAGTTGATCTCACAATATAAACCTGTACAATTAGATACAAAGTTGTAAATGTCAAACATAAGGAAAACTCTAGAGAAGTGATCCCCAATATTATTTCTCATATTCTATGTCCGATAGCTTCCTCCGCTCCTAGGAAACTCTAGACAAGGGATTTCCTGGATTATTTACCAAGCGTTATCCGCGCATTATCTACACATTTCTAAATCAGCATACACTGGGGCGAAAACCGGTAAGAGTCCACAAAAGAAGACCAACGCATAAGTAGGCAGCTAAGTTTCCAACAGAAGAGGCGTAAGACAATTCATGGATACCGAATAACTTAAACATCTCATATTGCAGGCTAGACAAAAAGTAATTATTTCTCAAGAAGAATGATAACAGTTAAGCTCAAGTGTTGCGCGCCACTGACTGGATCATCCACGACAAAACTTAAAATGGTTACCTTAAATTTGCATGGTTCCACCAAATGGAAGACAACTGCATCGCCCTCGAGCAAATTATGTGCCTTGGCAAAACCTGCCCAGCCACCACTAAGTCCAATTTTATTGGCAAGGAAATTTGTTTCAAATTCTTCACCATTTTCATCTTCCAATATAACTTTTTGATCATTTCTTGGCAAATGCATTTTGCAAAAATCAGTAGGAAGACCCTGCACATTGAGATATACAAGGACAAGACACACTTAAATGCAAAAATGATAACAGAAGATGGTAACTCATTACAAAATAGAATTAGAACTACAAAAAGTTGAAGGTTATCTGAAGTTATGTAGTAGAATTTTGGGTATCAGAGTGCACAAAGAAAGCCTAGTGTTGCGGTTCGTAGTACCCTTTTGGATCTTGATATGTTATTTTAAGTTTATAGTATGATTTGCAAAACATTAATTGATCTGTCACTAGATAGAGCGTCTGTCACCAAACTTAATCCCATCCAACCGAATAGTTTGGTCATGTACCTAATTCAATGGACCTTGTAATTCTTAATTTCACCATATTATCACATGATATATACCGAACAAATATTTCTCAATTGTTTATCTTACTTACCAACCAAAAACCTTGCGTAACATGTGAACGGAGCATAAGCTTTATAATGCTTGGGAATTGAGTATCCAAATTTGCTTCAACCTCTTTGGCACGTTCGATAACATCACAAAATTCAACTTCATTGTGAATATTATCCGTTTCGATCTTCTTCTTCCTTCCACTATTTTTATGCACATGAAGGAATTTAGAGATTATCAGAAAAGAAGTGCTCCAATTATATTAGTCATCTGTCGCTACTAATTATATGAATAATCTATGTAAATATGATTCACTTACCTTCTTCTACTACTCTGCCCATGACTCTTGGAAATTTTCTGCAGCAGGATAAATGAAAATGTTCAAAACATCATCCATTTTCTAAATTCAATTCCCTTCTAATTTGTACGCAGAATATTTAAAGTAAATTATGGGAACCAAATGCCACATCAGCACAGAACTCGAGATCTATGCCAACAGTTGAAAATCTAACTATTTCGGGCAGTTTACACCATAAAGTCTACTCAATACACTCGATAGTCATATATTAGTGTATGCATGTAAAACGTACACTATTTGGTACTCCCTCTATTTCAATTTAGGTGTCTAGTTTCTTTTTTAGTTTGTTTCAAATTATATGTCCTAATTCTATATAAAGTACGTCTTTATTATTCTTTTTCCAGCATTACCCTTATATCCAGCCAACCATTTAAAGCCTTTTATTTTCCATCGACCAATTGTCAAGCAACCACCATTCATAACACCAATCCTCGATGTTCAATTTGAATTTCAAATACTATTCAACTATTTTAAATAGGTGCACTTTAGAGATCTATTTCAAATTTTAGTCTTTTCTTTGTATCGCACTCCAATGGCCAACAATCTCTTAATTCCGATTTCAAAATTATACTCTCAAGATCAAGTAATATTTGTGAAACTTCAATTTCTTTCTTTGTAAATTTTGAATAATTCAATTCTTCTTTTTTCCACCACTTGTGCTCTGTTTCATTGTCTCTGCGCCTTAATTCTTATCAAACAGGAAAAAAGAAACAAGGGATTTTATTAAAATTGAATTAGTTGCACGAAAAAAGAGAGAGATTCTGCTAGAGAGAGAATGAGGAGAGATTTTGACGAGAGAGACGGAGAAAGAGGTTTCTTGGAGTGAAGGGGTTCCTTAATAATGAGAAAAATCATGGAGAGGAAATATGGAAGGGGTGGCTAGTTGCCACGTGTCGTGCCGGTAAATAAAGGGCTGGTATAGGGTTTATCGTAAGTGGTGGTTGTTATTTCACTTGAGCGTAGAAGAGAGTGGGAATGAGTTTTTCTTTCTTTCAAATCCTTTTCGGACTAGAGTTCTTAAGTAAATACCATTTGTGGACTTGACGCAAGTTGGTATCACGTGTTTTTTTACGTTCTTTCTTCTTCATATGGTTTTGAAGATTCCTCTGTCTCTCTCTTGCGTTTCATCGGAACATCATAGGACGATCAAAACCAAAAGATTAACGCCCAAGGAAGTTATAATCATAGTCCTACTCACACTAATATCAAGATGTACTTGGATTGAGTCTAATTTGAATATGAGAATGAGAATGAAACACCAAACACTAATTCACGAAGAATTTTGTTTAGGTTAGAGACTATTGTGGGACTGAAACCCAATCCAATCATACCTTGTTAAGGTACTACTATAAAATTTACTCCAGATCTTCTAATATATTGTACGTACATTGTCTAGTAGCACCAATAATATTATTATAGGTGGAGCAATATGATTAGTTCAAATGAATGCAAGAGACAGAGAAATCCTCAAAACCATATGAAGAAGAAATTCCATAAAAAAACACGTGCTACCAACTCGCGTCAAGTCCACAAACACTATTCACTTAAGAACTCTAGTGCGAAAAGGATTTGAAAGAAAGAAAGAAAAACTCACTCCCCACTTTCTTCTACGCGTGATTGAAATAACAACCACCACTTACGATAAACCCTAGACCAGCCACTATCTCTGCTGGCATGACACGTGGCAACTAGCTACCCCTTCATTCTTTCCTCCCCATGATTTTTCTCATTATTAATGAACCCTTTCGCTCCAAGAAATCTCTGTCTCCGCCTCTCTCGCCAAAATCTCTCCTCCCCATTCTCTCTCTAGCAGAATCTTTCACTTTGTTCGTGTAATTAATTCAATTTTAATAAAATCTCTTGTTTCTTTTTTCCTGTTTGATAAGAATTAGGACGCAGAGACAACGAAACAGAAAACAAGTAGTGAAGAAGAAGTAGAAGAATTGAATTATTCAGAATTTACAAAGAAAGAAATTGAAGTTTCACAAATATTACTTGATCTTGAGAGTATAATTTTGAAATCGGAATTAAGGGATTGTTGGCCATTGCAGTGGGGTAAACCTAAACTAACGTATCTAAGTTGAAACTAAGGAAGTATACTTTTTATCCAATAAAACTATATATACACACATTAAGTGCACTAACATCAATATTCACTAATGGTATATATTGTGTACTTGTACTCTATTAATTGTACTTGATGCATTATATTGTTGAAGTATTATACTGCGTCAACAATTGAAAAATCCAATAGTCATGCCCCTAAACTCTAATGTCCCAAACTGAATGTCGCGCACGTTAAAGTGCATTATTTGATTTTGGAAATTGGGACA
>JAOWBF010012088.1:0-11401 GCA_028566175.1 Vinca major
GGCTTACATAAAAAATTATACATAATGAATTTTTGGATTCTTATTAATACATATAAAAATTATAAAAGGCTTGCATTATGAAGTGAATTTGATGTTAAAAGAACGGAATTCTTATTCATTTATATAGGAATTCTAAAAGTCTTACATCATATAGAATTCTATCAGTCTTGCATCATAAATTAGATTTAATATTTCAAGAAAATAACCGATTATATAAACCAAAATCAGCCATGCATTCCCTCACGAAAAAAAAAAATACTATCAAGACTTCAGTAGGTATATCTCAATGAACTTGAAAAAGGCAAATAAGAAAAGAGAATATTATTTCGAGTAATCAGATTATGGAACACTTTCAATGCCTATAAACCTAACGATTTAATGAGTGTTGATTCTTTGATTTTGGATGAAAAGATAAGATTCATTCTAATTTATTATGTTGTTATAATCGTGATTATTAATTAGAAATACAACCGCACATCGCACGAATATAAGGGGGTTAGTTAATTGAGTTTATTGTAACTTAGACAACAATGATAAATAGCCAAAACTTCCACCAGAATATAAAGAATAGTGAATCACAAATTTTAGATCTAAACTATTGTTTTTTTGTTTTTTAAGCAAAAAGTTTAGTTTTGACTATATATAGATTTTAACAATTTACGAAATTTCGATATAAAAAAATGGTAGATTTTGTTTAAAATTGATCACGCGATTTTTTAAGTGGTCACAAATCTGTTGGTTTTCCGACTGAGGCATTAATTGTAGTTCTATTGAATGGCCTTATCGAGCGCAAATTGATAACCTGCATTATGATTTGTGAACAAATAAACCAAAAATCAAATGTAAATTATAATCTCTTCTAAAATACTTCATGCCATGATCTAAAACCAATATAAACAATTATAAGTCATCTCTGCACTCATCCCTTCATTTCCCAGAATCTCAGTTGTCTGTAAACATAAGCAGTGGACTTTATACATCTTACAAGGTCCGCTTTAAAGGTAAATTAATTTGTCTAAAAGACTGTATGATCAAGATAATCAAATACATTATATGTGGCAATTGACAAACACTTGTTGGGTAGGAAGAAAAAAAAGCAGCATTTAATGCCCTTTAGGGCAAAAAAACATCTGTCCACGTTCTCTATCCCCATGAATAGATATTTGTCACGTATATATTTTTTCCTGTAGATTCCATTATTTTTTTATGTTATAATTTTTTAATTAAAAATTTAATACATGACAATTTTTGATTGGCGAGACAGAGAAGGAATACCGAATGGGGACAAAAGATTTCTAGCCCCATTTTAGTGTGACAAACAAGAACCTGTAGGGACTGAATTACAGTAAAAAGAAATCTGCAGGGATCAGAATGTATGAGAAGAGAACTGAGGGGACTAAAGGACAGAACTATAAAACAACAAGTGCTGAATTAAAAAAGAAATCTGTGAAAACTGAATTGCAGAAGCAGAAAACTGTGCGGACTTATACACAAACCCATCCACCAGACTTAAGTTTGGGATAATTTTATCATTGACCAATGCAAAATAATAATAAAAAGACAATTATTTGATAACATAAACAATTTTAAACCACATAATTTATATTAATTATATTCATATCAGAATTTTTCTTAAATCAGAGAACTGTGACAAAGGGAACGTAAATGTTGCCTACTATTAACAAAGAAAAAAAAAATAAATGAATGATCTCTCTCTAAAAGAGTAGAAACTCCCCTCCTTCTCTCTAAGAGAAGGTTTCCCCCTGGCCAAGGTAATATCTTTAGCTAGCAGATTCATTTTCTCCAGTGGATGGAGTCCTTTCCTTAGAGTAAGTAATCTTCTTTAGAATATCCTTCCCCTAGTAGTCTTAACTCCCCTCCTCTGTTTAGTCCCCACCCTTATTCCTTTTTTATTTTTATTTTTATTTTTCTTCTTTGGTTTTAGATCCGGGTGCCCATTTCATAGTAATGGAGGCTCCATCTCTATCCAAAAATATCAATGTCAGAGCTGACATAAGCGAAAATATTCTAGTCGCAAAAATCCTCACGGACAAGAAACAAAATTTCAAGGCTTTTATGATGACAATGATTACAGCTTGGAATCTTCACAACAAGGTTATTCTGGCTAGTCTCGAAACGAATCTGGTCCAATGCACGTTTAAAGAAAATAAGGATCTGGAGAGAATTCGAAAAATGTCTCCATGGACTTTCCACGGAGTACGTTATTCTCAAGATGTGGCAGCCAGAGAAAACTTTGGAAGAATTGGATTTTTCAACATCTCCATTCCGGGTGCAAGTTCATAGCATTCCCCCTGATAATATGAATTTAGAGAATGCAGTGAGCATAGGGAATTTTATTGGACGGTACATTGATTCTGATTATGAGGACCATAAGGTGAGATTATGCAAAAAATTCTTGAGAATTAGAGTGGATATTAATCACAATGATTCCCTTCAGACTGGATTTTTCATGGATAAGGGTATGGGCAAAACTTGATGGGTTAAATTCAGGTATGAACGTTTGGTGGAATTTTGCTATACTTGTGGGAGACTGGGACATACGGAGAATGGTTGTAGATTGGAACCGAGTCTCTTTTTTGCATCTAACGATCAAAGGAATATCTTTGGTTCATTTCTGAGGGCCGACTTCCCTGGACAATTGGAGGTGGGATGGAAATTCAAAACCAATCTGGTGGATTCGGTGGGGAAGCAAGATGGTAGTCAAGAAATAAATTCGGTGGTCGAAGAGCTTCCTCAAATGGTCGGAGATGTTTTGATAGCCGGAAAGGAGATTGGCAATTTATTCGGTGAGGCCATTTGTCTGATGGATATTACAACTGTCATGATGGGAAATGAGGTGACAGAATTGTGTGAACCTGTACATTCGGCTGATGGGGGACGGATTCCAACTTACCCTAAACATGTCTCTACCAACTTAGCAGCTTTTTCAAATCCCATGTCCATATCAGACCACCTTGGTTAACATATAGATAATCCCATAATTGGGCCCTCTTCTAAAAATATCCAAAACATTTCAAGAGCCTCAACAATCCACAGAAGCCCAAGTTGTGTTCATGAAACAAGCCCAAGGCCAGATTTTAACCCTTTTGAAATAACACAGGCCCAAACCCATATAAGACTTCTACCTACTCATCAGGTAAATAAGATGCCCGAAAGTGGGCCTATTCGGACCTGTTATTTTTATCTCTAAGACTTCCCCCTAAAAGACCTAGCAATAAAAGACCTGTTGAGCAAAAGTCCAACATAAAAAAGAAAATGAAGCCCACTTTAAACCCCATCTTGTTTACCCAATACCAAGACCCAAAACAGACCAACCTTCCAGATATTACCAAGCAGTTGACCAATTTCCATATCTCTAAATTACCAGAATCTTCCAACCCAAAATCTAACACCCATCTGTATCAAAATCTGAACGAAGCAGCTGAAGTAATTGGTGAGCTAGAAGGGAAGTGGTGACGGAGGAAAGAATAACGCTAATCAAGCACCGTTTCGTACATATTCAAAGGGAACAAGGGCAGGTAGCTAGAGGGATTCGTTTGGGCTCACCGAACATAAATGAATTCTACATCGAGGAAATTGAGTCTGATGAAGATGCAAATCCAAGCCATGCCTCCAAGGAGGAAAAAATTTATGCGGGCCTGTCCATGGCCCCAAATCAATCATGATTTTAATTGCTTGGAATTGCTGAGGGTTGTCCCGGCCTTCGGTGATGAACACTCTGCGGGACATGATTCGCACTCACAAACCAGCGTGTCTTTTTCTCAATGAACTTAAGAACTCCTCTCATTTTAAAATCTCTTCTTCTGTTCGCTCTTTGGGTTTCCCAAATTTGTCTGTGGTTCCGTCTCGAGGCCGGTCTGGAGGTCTAGTCCTAGCTTGGCAGAATTCTGTAAATATTGAAGTGGTAGTAGCTGCTGATTTTTTTATTAATGTTTTGGTTATGTCGCATCCTCCGTCCTCACCATGGCAGCTCACTTGTGTCTATGGACCACCAAAAAATAAAGACAAAAGCAAGTTCTGGGATTGTCTGAAGGAAGTTGGGGGAGCATTTTTGGGGCCTTGGATTGCTATTGGTGATTTCAATTCGGTTTGTAACCAATGTGATAAAAAATGAGGGAGACCTGTTACATCTAGAAGTAAAGGGGGTTTACTGGGTGTTTTTGATGATTTGGGTATGATTGATGTAGGTTATGATGGTTGCCCATACACTTGGAACAACAAAAGGAAAGGCAAGGCGAACATTCGCGAAAGATTAGACAGAGGGGTGGTTAATGTCGAGTGGAGGGCTTTGTTCCCCAAGGGCAAAATTACAAATCTGCCAGCTATTGATTCTGATCATTCACCCATTCTTCTTGATACAAATCCCACATACTCCCAAGGTCCGAGACCCTTTAGGTTCGAATCCATGTGGCTCAGAGATTTAGCTTCTACAATTGTTGTTGAAGAGTCTTGGAACATTGTAGTCTCTGGCCCTCCCCAATTCCAGCTTTTTCAAAAAATTGCTAGGACTAGGTCAGCTCTCAAAGTTTGGAATAGGTCTTCATTTGGTCATGTACAATCCTTGATTAAAAGCCTAAAAGATGAGATCTCTGTGCTTCAAAATTTAGACCAAAATTCATCCACTCTTGAACTTGAATCTGGTAGGCAAAAGGATCTTGCTGAGCTGCTGAAGCGGGAGGAAATTCTCTGGAGAGACAAAGCCAAAATCCAAGGTATGGAGGAGGGTGATGCAAACACCCGTTTTTTTCATATATCTACTATTGTTAGACGTAGGCGTAATTGGATTGATCAAATTCAAAGGGTTGATGGTTCTTGGGAGACGGATTGGTATGGTATTGGAGACCTCTTTCACCAATATTATACCAATCTTTTCTCTTCATCAAACCCGATTTTCCTTCTTTGTTTTGAAAATTTGATATCCCCTTCCTTAACTGAAAGTGATAATTCATATCTGTGGTAGAGATCAGGAATGTTATTTTCAATATGGCTTCTGAGAAGAGTCCTGGACCAGACGGAATGTCCATTGCTTTCTACAAAAAAATTTGGCCGGTGATTAAAGTGGATGTGATTAATGCCGTTCAAATTTTTTTCACCAATGGGGTCTTGGCTAAAGATTTTAACAGAACTTACATTGCTTTAATTCCCAAAAAAACCCTCCCTTTCAAAGTCGAGCATTTTAGACCTATAGCTTTGTGTAACATCTGTTACAAAATTATTTCGAAAATTCTAGCTAATAGGTTGAGACCTCTATTGGACAATCTTGTATCCCTGACTCAGGCAGCCTTTGTCCCGGCTAGATCTATTACAGATGTGTCTATTGTTAATCAAGAAGTTATGACTTACTTGCATAGGAAAAAGGGGAAATTGGGTTATATGGCTTTGAAAATTGATATGGAAAAAGCATATGATCGTGTTGAGTGGCCTGTTCTTTTGCATATTTTGAAGCTTCATGGATTTTCTGAATCTTTTGTTAATCTGATTGGTGCTTGTATATCGTCCCCTATGTTTTCTATTTTGATTAACGGCTCGATATATGGCAATTTTGAAGCTTCCAGGGGCATAAGGCAGGGGGATCCTCTATCCCCTGCTCTTTTCGTGTTGTTTTTTGACCTTCTTTCCAGGCTGTTGACTAAGTACGAACAAGAAGGACAAATTCATGGAGTCAAAATCAATAGAAATAGTCCGGCTGTAAACCATCAAATGTACGCAGACGATCTGGTCATATATTGTCGAGCCACAACTTTGGAGGCGGGGAAGGTAAAGGAGGTGCTGCAAACTTACTGTGGATGGTCAGGGCAGAAAGTAAGTGAAACAAAATCTTCAATCCACTTCAGTTCCAATGTGGGTGGTGATCTACAAAAGGAGATTTGTTTGCTACTTCAGATGAATAGATGTGATCACAAAATAAAGCACCTTGGCCTTCATTTTTGCAAATCGGGTAGTAAGAGGGAAGTTTTTCAACAGTTAATGGAAAGGATATCCAATAAACTAAGTGGGTGGAAGCTGAAATGTCTATCTCAAGCAGGCAGAGGAGTACTAATCAAATCAGTTCTTCAGGCATTACCAGTTTACTCAATGCAAACAATTTCTATCCCTATAACGGTGTGTGATGATATTGACAAAAAAATTAGACGATTTTGGTGGGGAGTAAAGGAGGAGGAGTCCAAGCACCTGTTACTCAAGTCTTGGGACTCAATATGCCTGCCCAAGGAATTAGGAGGTTTGGGGTTTCGTAGAACTATAGACATTAACAATGCTTTCAAGACTAAGCTGGGATGGATTATGTGTGCAGACCCAGACAAACTTTGGGTGCGTCTTTTGAAATCAAAATACTTGGGATCTCAGGGTCTGTTGCATTCAGATGTATATAGGGGACAAGCATCATGGGTATGGCAAGCTGTATGGAAGAGCAGGAACTCTCTCTTAAAGGGGGCACATTATAAAGTTGGAGGAAATACTAATCTCAATATTTGGTCGGATCCTTGGATCCCGGGGATATCCGAATTCAAACCACCTTACTTTCTGAGACAATCAAATTCCCCCAATCTGGTGTCGGATCTCATATCGCATGACTTAGGTGTTTGGAATGAAGATTTTATCAGAGGTCTGTTCCCGGATGATATAGCCTTGGCGATCTTAAAAATACAGATTCCATCTTCTTTGGAACCCGACTCCCTTGTTTGGTCTTCCTCTAAGTCAAAAAGATTCTCAGTAGGTTCTGTGTACCGAGAAAGCCAACACTGGAGATACAATGTTACAACTCAAATTCCAAGGAGTCTGTGGAAAAGACTTTGGCAGTGTAATCTTCACCAAAGACACAAACACCTGTTGTGGAGAATTTTGTCCAACTTGTTACCAACTAAGGAAAGAATAGCTCCATATATTTCTAACTGTGATATGGAGTGTTGCTTTTGTGATGGAAATATCGAATCAATACAACATATATTCCTTCAATGCAACATGGCTAAGCATATTTGGTGGCAGTCACAATGGAGCATCAGGGCTGATTTTTTTAGAGATTGGAATATGAGTGAGTGGATTAGTATGATTTTGAATCCAACTTCAGTTTTCCCTCTTCATAGTTCTGAGGTAAATTTGTTCACAAATTTTGCTATCATTACTTTGGAACATATTTGGAAACATAGGAATGTGGTGTTACATGGTGGAAAGTTGGGAAGATGGGAGGATATTAGCAAGGATATAAATAGGTTGGCTGGGGAATATACTGAAGCAAGCATCAATAGGAAAACTAAAAAGTCTTTGTTGATGCGGGTGGCAGTGTGGACTAGACCTCCTCTACATTGGTTTAAAATTAACTTTGACGCTGTTTTTGATGGTTCACTGATGTATACTGCTGCCATTTTAAGGGATGACAAGGGATCTATAAGGGAATCAAGAACGAGTGGAGGCGTCGTACCTGATGCTTTCACTGCGGAAGCAAAAAGTGCTCTTTTGGCCATTAATCTTGCACTTGAGTGTGGTCTGGAAAATGTTATTTTTGAAGATGATGCTGCAAATGTTATCTTCTTCATTAAAGGGCATTTAGATGCCGATGAATGGAAAGGCAAACCAGGTACAGACGATTACAAATTGAAATTGGAAGGGAAGCTGTCATGGAAATTCATCCCTATCTCTCGCAAAGCCAACGAGGCGGCACACAATCTCGCAAGATGGGCCAAGCATAATAGTAGGATAGGTATAATTCCCTCTTGTATTTTACCTGCTGAGGTTTTTTGTGATCTGGGGACTGATAGAAGTTTGCTTATGGTTCCCAGTGATTGTAATGGAGTTTCAATTAATGATTAATCTAGTTTGCATCCAAAAAAAAAATGGCCCATGTCATCTTCCCGTTCAGGATAACTATTTTTTTATACATTTTATTTTTCCTGAATAAATACGTTATACATATTTGCTAAGTGGTTTACTATGCATCCCTCAATATTGAGGGTCACATTTATAATAAACTGGCGTTACAATGAGAATATAAATTCTATTCCTACGAGCGTGTGGAAGACTCTTTGGAAGACTAAGTTACACCCTAGGCATAAACACTTACTATGGAGGATTTTGTCAAATATTTTACCTATTAAATGTAGGTTGGGGCTTTTATGGAAGTAGGGAATTCTGATTGTGTGATTTGTGGGACTGAAGCCGAAGATATGTCCCATATCATCCTGAGATGTCCACTGGTGAAGTATGTATGGTTCACCTCAAAATGGAATCTGAATGCTGAGAGTTTTAAGGATTGGGATGTGGCTAGATGGATTGAGGCGATAATTCAACCTCAGAAGGAATGGCCTATAATAGGTAAGGAGGCTGGTATGTTTACTCAGTTTGCTGTATCAATTTTGGAATTTTGCTGGCTGGAAAGAAATTCTCTGATGTTTGGAGGGAAGGAGAAAAAGGACTGGAAAGTGATATCTGAGAATATTACCAGGAATGCTGAACTGTACTATGCAGTGGGGGAGAGGAAAAAGGGGAAGATGAAAACAAATGTTCCGGAACCATTCTGGACTAGGCCACCCCCGAATTGGCAAAAAATCAACTTTGATGCTTCTTACAAAGAATGGAGTTTTGTTGCTGCAGCTATTGGGAGGAATGATCAAGGGAAGATTTTTAGTGCAATGACTCAAAGTGGGTATGTTTCAGATGCTTTTTCTGCTGAGGCCCATGGTGTACATTTGGCAATTATGATGGCTGCTCAGAATAGTTGGGATAAGATTATCTTTGAAGGAGATGCAACAAAAGTGATTTTCTCACTCAAAGGACATAGAGAGTCTGAAGAATGGCTAGGGCAACAGGTCACAGATCGATGTAAAATTCTACTTAGTAAGATCAAGGAATGGTTAATTATTCCAGTTCCTAGAAATTGTAATAGGGCAGCTCGTAATCTTGCTGTGTTTGGGAAGAGTATAAACTCGTATGGCAATACCCAACTCAGTTCTCTTCCCCTAGATATCTTTTGCGATCCACAAACAAATGGAATTGTGGATAATGTAATTTCTGAAGGTGTGGTTGATGATATAACAGAACAGGGCTTTGTTGATTAAAAAAAAAAGTATTACCTCAAAATTAATGACATCCAAATAACCACAATCGTCGGAGTCCATTTAACCGGAATCTAGCCGGATTTTTTTTCCTCCAATTTTTTTTAAATTGATATTTTGTGGTAGATCAAGTCCAATTAACTCAAAAATGCAAAAAATAAAAATAAAAATGGGCCGGAATCCTGCTTCCGACGGCGGTGATTTTCGGCAACGGCAATGACGATTTCCGATGGTGGCAAGTTATAATCTGGAGAGAGATTTTTTTTTTTAAAAAAATGAGGGTGTAAACAAAATGGATGGGGTGGGTGGATAGTGTACCCCTTAGTTAATTGTGTGTGACCAGTTTTCTTTGCAACAAACCTTTTTGCTCATTAGTATATAAAAAAAACCCAAATTGAACAAGCCAAAGCAAGGTAAAAATAAGGCTTGAATTCAAAGTTTGTACTTGATTATTTCCATTTCTTTCTATCTCTAATATTTCCTCTATTCTTCTTATTCTCCTCCTCCTTCCTATTGGTTCTCTTCATTTTTCTCCTTCCATGGATTGATTCAATCAGGCCATCATTCCTTCATTTTTTGTTGCATGCAAGATCTACTTCAGATCTGGAGTTTCTCTCTCAACCCGGAGTTGTTATGGGCTCTTTCTCAGTTTTCTATATCTTTCCGATACAATCTACAAGAAAGTTGTTACACTCATGGTCTTGTAGATTGTTGATTTCTAAGAAAGATGTTGAAACTGAGATGATTCTCTTGCTACTGCTGTTCAAGGATTACGGAGAATATGCTCCGAAGAATTTTAGTATGTATTTTTTTTCTACTTTTATTAGTGTTATTGCCCAGTCTCGGTGTGTGGGCTTTTATCTGTTATCATGGTTGTCTAAACCATCATATAACTTTTATTTTTCTTTTATTTTCATATTATCTTTTGATTGTAATGGCCTTGGATATTTTATGATTATTGGATAATGTCTTATTTAGCAAAAACAAATGGGTATGAAGGGGGCGAAACCATGTAATCTAGCCCTGGGTCTGGCACTCTATATACCCTCACAATTCCTGTCTCTACTTCTGCCTGGGTGGCAGATGTGGTCTCCATGACTCCATACATGTCCCCGTCCAAGTGGGTAAACGGGAATCTCCCCTCTGAACCATCCCCTATCAGGAAATAATCCATGTACCCCCTCCTTATAAGTATTCATGAAATTAAATAAAACACTTCTCATATCACTTGTGTTTTGTTTACTTTTCTCTTTAGTTTTTGTTATAGTTTTGCAATATAGCTCATTTTAGAATTTCATATATTTTAGATCAAAGTACTGAGTTAGAACATACAAACCAAGAAATTATCGATCCAATAATTTATGTTTCTAACAAAAAAAATGAGAACATGAAAATTTCATAAATTTTGTTGCTACTGGAAAAAAAATAGAATTATATGAATACGAATACAATAGTGATAATGCTTTTGCATACAATGTAGCACTCGATGTTAAGGAGATGATAAAGATCAATAGAAGACCACCAGCATAGACCGGATTGATTATAATTGAAAAGAGTAATACAATCGGGATTAGATTCACTTGTTAAGCTTGAGGTTTTTGGACTTGTAGCGTGGGACCCGGTTCCGGAAAAAAAGAAGAAAAAATGGTTATTATATTAGGATTTTGATCAGCTAAAAATATATTCTAATTTTTCGAATTATTTAGAGGATCGATTACAAACAATAAACTTTTTTCAGAACCAACGGGGAAAGACACCTTGAGTAAGTGCAGTTGTGATGCCAGAATCATGATGTACGACTTCGAACAAGAACAACTTGATACCCCACAACACTGTCTTTAAATAACATAAGTCTGGCCGTCATAATGGAATTTCGCTTTAAAATAAAAAAGTGTCTTTCTCACTATTAAAGGAAATTTGTCGCGTTTCATCCCAAAGCAATTTACGTTTGGTGAGTTATCTCCGAAAACTTTATTTTTTAGAATTTAAAATCCAGAACAAATTTTAAAAGTGTGATTAGATTCTCCCGTCATATTTTCTTTCAGTCAACCGTCAATTCAAAATTTAAAGTTGGTCAAAAACAAAATTACTAGTATTTTTTAAATCTAATGTTTAACCTCTTCCCCAGTTTCCCCCATCCCGTAAGCTTTCACACCACCCGCCCCTTACAACATTCTGTCATATGCCATAATTTCTTTTATCCAATATTTTTTCAACGCCCATGATTTCTTTCATTCTATTTCCACATTCCCTTATGTCATCTTCCATCTTGCCTTTATTTCTTTTTCTTTTCGAGAGTTTTGAAAATTAATATATAATTATAAGTTTCCACC